>JBCJKH010015170.1:16490-33836 GCA_039877255.1 Loriculus beryllinus | reverse complement strand
GTGGTACCGGGACCATTCACTGCTGGGTACCAGGCACCCCTAGGCGAGGGCCCTGATGGGGCCACCCCAAAAACACCGACCTCCTGTCCCCTATGCCGGGGGAGGGACGAGAGGCGAGCGGGGAGGGACGAGAGGCGAGAGGGGAGAACCGAGGAAGGGAAATAACGGATTCCCCTGGACGCCCCTGGCAACCGTCCCGCCGCCCCCCTCGCCCCTTCCCGCCGCCCGCCTAGGAATAACGCGCTGCCTGGGGGGAGGACGGGACGAGGGGACCCAGAGCCGCTGGTTCCGGAGAGGACTCACACTTAAAACACATCAGGATGAAAAATAAAAAGACGTGAAGGGGGTGTGCGTTGGGGGGGGGGGGGGAGGGAACAGAAGGAGGAATGCGGGAGTCAGGGGTCAGGGCCGCTCCGGGGCGGCGGCGGCGGCGTGGGGCGGAGCGGGCGGCGCGGCGCGGCGCGCAGGAATGCGCGGAATGTCGCTGTTTGTCCGCGGCCCCATTCAGCCCATTGGCGAGGCTGTGCCGACGACGTGTATAAAGGGGCGTCCTTGCCGGCACTGCGCAGCACTCACACAGCCGCTCTCCCACCGGACTCACAAGGAGCGCAGCGGATCAGAGCAGCGCAGCACCGAGTAGCAGCCTGCACAGTGCCCACCGCGACAGGCCCGCCCGCGCACCGCTACTGAGAAGAGCCGCCCGACGGGAAGCGCTCGTCGCCTCGCCTCACATCGATTCGGCTCATCTCACCTCACCGCCCCTCTCTGCCGGGCAACCCGACGCCGCTGCCTGCTCGCCGCCGCAGCTCACAAGCCGCTGACCGCCGCGGGATGGCCCCCGCCAGCTTCGCCGTAGCCCTTCTCCTCTCCCTCCTCAGCCCGGTAAGTACCGCAGCCCGCGGCGTCGCCACCCCAGTTCCGGCCGACGCGGTCCCGGCAGCGGTCCTGACGCCCCGCTTTCTCTTGCTCTCTCTCCCTGCCGCTGTCAGGAGGCGCAGAGCCAGGAGTGCAGCGGGCAGTGCCAGTGCGGCACGGGGCCCGGCCCCACCTGCCCCGCCGGCGTCTCCCTGGTGCTCGACGGCTGCGGCTGCTGCCGCGTCTGCGCCAAGCAGCTGGGAGAGCTCTGCACCGAGCGCGACCCCTGCGACCACCACAAGGGGCTCTTCTGCGATTTCGGCTCACCCGCCAACCGCAGGATCGGCGTCTGCACCGGTGAGTGAGCGGGGACGGGGCCAGCCGCGGGACAGAAACAGCGTACTGCCGGGCTGGGGTCTAGCAAAGCGGGGAGCCGGGGAGACTTCTTCGCCTCACCCTCCGCCTCCTGCCCATCACAGCTCGGGACGGTGCCCCCTGCGTCTTCGGCGGTATGGTGTACCGGAGCGGGGAGTCCTTCCAGAGCAGCTGCAAGTACCAGTGCACCTGCTTGGACGGGGCCGTGGGCTGCGTGCCCCTCTGCAGCATGGACGTCCGCCTGCCCAGCCCCGACTGCCCCTACCCGCGCCGGGTGAAGCTCCCTGGAAAGTGCTGCGAGGAGTGGGTCTGCGACGAGACCAAAGAGCAGACTGCTGTGGGACCTGCACTTGCCGGTGAGTGGGGGTCCCTCAGTAGGTGGCAGCCTGGGGGGAAGAGGTACCCTGCATGGAGGTTGAAGGCAGTGGGATGGGTTGACACAGGGCACCCTGGCAGCTGGAGTGGTGCAGGAAGTGTGGATGCTCAAATTTCCCAGGGAGGGGAGGAGAGCCTTTAGCAGGGCATGAGGTCAGATGATGGTCTCATCTTGGCTGTCTGTCTCCTGCAGCTTACAGACAGGAAGACACTTATGGTCCAGACCCGACAATGATGCGTGCCAACTGTCTGGTACAGACCACGGAGTGGAGTGCTTGCTCCAAGACCTGCGGTATGGGCATCTCAACCAGGGTCACCAATGATAATGCCTTCTGCAGACTGGAGAAACAGAGTAGACTCTGCATGGTCAGACCTTGTGAAGCAGACTTGGAGGAGAACATCAAGGTAAATAATCTAATCTTTACATATAACCTACGGGGATGCTTCTGTCCACTAACTAAAAAACAGTGTCTTACCAAAAACTGTGTAGTTTTGATGGGTAGTTTTAAGTAGTTTACCTTGAAATTTGAGTTGTATCCCAGTGATGAATAGTTTACAATTAAATGTCCTGAATTTTCCTTTCATGCTGTGTTACAGTACTAAGACACTTGCCTACTGAAGGTATAAGGATTAATGTGCCTACTGCCCTTAGCTTGCAAGCTTACTGCTGTGTGAAAGCCTACCTTCTAAATACTTTGTATTCACTTATACCCTAACAGAAAGGCAAAAAGTGCATTCGCACCCCCAAAATCTCCAAGCCTGTCAAGTTTGAGTTGTCCGGCTGCACCAGCGTGAAGACCTACAGAGCTAAGTTCTGTGGTGTCTGCACTGATGGGCGCTGCTGCACACCCCACAGAACCACCACCCTCCCCGTGGAGTTCAAGTGCCCTGATGGGGAGATCATGAAGAGGAAAATGATGTTCATCAAGACCTGCGCGTGCCACTACAACTGCCCCGGAGACAATGACATCTTTGAGTCTCTGTACTACAGGAAGATGTATGGAGATATGGCATAAAGCCAGAAGGAGACGCTAACTAAATTGCTGACTTGAACTGATCTGCATCTCAATTTGTAAACATGATTCAATAGCACAAGGTATTTAAATCAGTTCTTTTTTTTTTTCTTTTTTTTTTTTTTTTATTTCAACAAACTGCTCCATGTGACTTTAAGACAATTTTTCTACTGACCCCAAATGGCGGTTTGATGAAGAAGGTAAAACAGATGGACAGTGGGACCACAGCAAGACACAGCTTCAGAACACATTGTTCATGAGGTGGTGTGAAGCGTGTAAGGGAAATAGGCAGGAAAAGCAGATTCAAGCAAATGTTCCCTTAATGTGGTACAGCGTGCTTCATGTAGTAGTGCAATTCAGAAGGAGACTGTTAGCATGTTTGCTGGTGTTGGCTTAGTAACAGCAATAGCTGGAAGACAAACTTTCACCCAGCAAAGTGCTAAGTAGAAGGTGTTCTGTTAGTCAGGACAGTAATGTTTCAGCTCTGACGCTCTGATTCATACGGCTTGGTCAACAAGGATCAGAATCATGTCTATTAGACTGGACAGCTTGTGGCAGTTAATTTACCTGTAACAAGCTACTTTTTATTAATATTGTAAATACTGTGTGTATATATATTTGTACAGTTATCTAAATTAATTTAAAGTTTTGTGCCTTTGTTTAATGCTTTGAAATTTCAATGATAGCTTTCTTTTTTGGAACAAGATAGGTAGGATTTAAAGCTTGTTTGACAATGCATTCAAAGCATGAAATACATACTCTAGTGGAAATTGTTCAGATAGGGCCAAATGGCGAGTTGAGAACAAGATGGAGATTGTTAAGAGTTGAGGTGCCTGCATCCTTACAAAGCAGTCATCTGGCAAAATACATTTACTTCTACTTTATTGGACAAGTGGCTTTAAGAAAAAAGGCTCTTCTGTAGCTCATTAGTCTTTCCACTCGAGCATTTGTTTCTTTCTTTGACGATGGCTCTTTTTGGACAGTTTATTTGTTGAGAAGTGTGACCAAAAGTTACATGTTTGCACCTTTTTAGTTGAAAATAAAGTGTTTATATTTTTTATATAAATGGCTTGGTATTTCATTTACCTTTAGACTTCACTACTATTTTACATATTCCTAAAACAGCTTGGCTTTGCACTAGATGAAAATCAAGTAATGCATTGTGAGGGTTTATGTCAAGAAGCACATACACTTGTCACTAAGCTGATAATTTATGGTTACTTACTGTGTTACAAGTGAACCAACTGTAGTTTGCTACTCTTCTGAATGGAGGGCAGGGCCAGTCTTGCTTTGCCAAGCCCAGTGTTGTATTAGAAAGAGCAGCAGGTTCCAAACGCATCACTTGTGGTGGCTTTAAAATGAGTCAGCTGGCCAACACAGCATTCAGCTCCTGCTGTAACACACCATGCAACACGCTTAATTTCATTGACATGTTCCACTGGTTAAAATTTATTTTCAACTAATGTGAGAAAAACATTTTTAAAGTATCTGCAGTGAAGTGGCTCTTGACTCTAAAGTCAAATCCAGAAGCCCAAAATCTGGTAAAATTCTCAGTGAAGAGCTAATGACTTGTATCATAAAAATCACAGAATGATACGGATTGGAAATCGCCTCTTAAAATCTCATTTAACATTTGTGCAGAGTAGGGCTAACTTAGATATGGTTTTACTTGAATCAAAAAGTTAGTATAGTATGGTGGACAGAGCACTAAACTCAGATGGCAAAAACCTAGGTTATCTTCCTACTTGGTCACTAGGAACGAATCATTTTACATGACAGTTCTGTGTAAAGCATCCATTGATTCAAACTCTTCCAGGCCGACAGATGAGAATTACTGTAAGAGCTACACATTTTGGTAACAGTCCAAACATTCTTCTCAGACAACCAAAAACCAGTATAAGGACAGTTGTGACTCACCTCATCCTCCTAAAGCTTAAAGGAATGCTTCAGTCCTATACTAGGTCCTACGTTAATAACAGACTCTTTTTTTTCGGTCCCTGTATCAAGACAAGGGAATTCTTTGAATTTAAAATTAACCTTTGCACTAGAAACATTAGTTCTTGTTTTCAAAAAGAACCAAGCACTCTCCAACAAGAATCCTTTTCAGCCAAACAAGTTCAATCTGGAATTTCCTGGTGGTGAAAGAGTGTTAGCTTACAAAAATGTCCATCCTTCCTGAGCGCCTTCCAAGCCCATTGATTTCAGCTAGCATTAGCAGCAAATCAGCATAACACCAGCTTTGACTAATGATGGATAACAGAGCCCTAGACTAATGAGAAGTCAATGGGAGCCTTGCCAGTGGTTTCACCAGGCTTTGCACAAGGCCATGGAAGTATTTCCCCTTCCTCTAAATAATATGAGGAATTTTCCTGGCATGAGGAAGTGGCTTTCTGTGTTCCATATTAAATAATAGTTTTGGGCAGCCTTTGGCTCTTACACTCCCTGAGCCTCTCCAGCATTTTTTGCTATTTCGTTTTTTTTGTTTGGGTTTTCTTTCAGGTTATGAATATGATGTGGCCATTCAGTTCACCCTGGAAACACTTCAAACACTCCTACAACTCCAAGGACTGGTTTTCCTACCACTGCTGTGGCTTCACCCCCAAATAACAAGAACACTGTCATTTCTAGTTCCAGCAAGGACAGGATGTACATGGACTCCATTCATAGCCATCACTGTAGAAGCTATCAGGATCAGAAGAACAGAAGGTAGCATAATATACCTGACAGGTTGGGATTAGTGCCTTTAAGAGACACAGTGTCTATAATGCTGCTCAAGCCCATTTATTAACAGATCTGCTCTGCATTCTTTTACAGATTTATATCAGATATTTTAATGAATGACCATTCCTGATCCTTGTAACATCAACATCTTGAGCCTCCTGACTGGCTCAAGCGATTCACCCAGGTTCTGCACCCAGTGCCCTGCGGCATGGGCTGCATTTTAGACACCTAAGCTGCACAGGGCTATGGCCTCCCTTGGCACTGTCCACCAGCTATGCCTGTTGTACAAGGCTGCAGGGCCAGAAAGCAGCAGCAGTGGTCTGGTTTAGGAAGGGCCATTTGCATTTAAACACCCACAAACGGGCTTCCCCACTGCAGCTCAGGACCACAACCTACCCTCTGCCTGGTAATGCAGTAATGCAGCTGCTTTGCCTACCATCTGACTAATTATCATACTGCTTCACAGGCTAGGGGAGAGGGACAGAAGAGGCCTCCTGTCACAATGTTTCAATGGTGGTTTGCTTTTACCACTGTGAATTATAATAAGGAAGTATGCTGCATATGCAGATCAGTTTAGCAAGTTCTTGCTCTCTGCTGATCAAGGATCATAAACCTCAGCATTATAATTATTAGCATTCATTGTATTTTTCTCCCAGGAAGACGTGTATTCTTCTGACAGAAGCATGCATTTTACACCACTCCTCAGGTGTTAGACCTCTGAAGGTAAAGAAATTTAAATACTTTGTTGTTAAGTTCTCCTAGAAGTGTAAATAGGCATCATACTGTTTGTAAGACTTTCTTCCAAAGGCATCCTGGGAAGAAGGAGCCCTTGTGTGGAATTCGTGGCATCTTAAATGATGGTTAGAATGTGAGCCTTTCAACTGTAAAGGTATTTCCTGATTTCATCCTTTGTGCCTAAGATGCATAGGTTCAAGAGTCAAAACTTTGGTTCGACAGTCCAAAGTCACCTACATGGGAGAAAACACTGGTTCACATTGCTTCCAAAATACATTCTTTTGGAAGTTGCTTTCAGATATTTGCGTCCTCAGAAAATCCTATTATGCAGTTTACTACTGTACTTTTAAAGCACTTTATTAAAATATGAAAGCATATTAATTCAAATTACTAGCTCCTTAAAATACTAATGATACAGTTGGTAAGGGACCACTGTAAAGTCAGTAATAGTTTAATGCATGATACTCAATCATTAAACAGGAATTCAAGGGGGCTGGAGACCAGAGTATCAAATAATTTGTGAAATAACTCTAAGCCATTGTATTTCAGATTTTTGTACCATAACACTTTTGCATGGATTTGCAGCTTAGCTTTCTAACACAACACAGATGTGAACAACAGACATGGATTATATCCCTTTCATATGAAATAGGCTCTGCTCTCCAGATGGAAATTTGTCAGATTCCTCAGAGCTAAGAAACATCCAAAAGACACTAGTTAAGAAACTCTTCAAGAATGAGCCGCTTTTAATGATCTATAACCACAGAGGAACAAATAAGTCTTTGAACAGTATTCAGTTGTTTGTCTCATGAAGACAGGGACTCAGCTGAGAAAACTAGGTTTTGGACATCACTAGAAATAGCATGCTCTTAACTAGATCGTTTATATTTTTTTTTCATGTAGCATGGCTTTTCCAGACATTGTGCTTGCAGAAAGTACTCGTACCATTGCACTGAGAAGGACATTAAATGCAAGAAGGAACAGCAATGTTCTTACCTAAACATATAATAATTCAAACATTCTGACTTTGCATCCTACCACCAAAAACCTAAGTTCCTTAAAAACAGGGCTTAAATGTGGCTTTAACTGATGTTATACTATGCCTACATATGGAAGCAGTTAGCAAGAAATTGGGATGAAATACCAGTGGAAGGCTTTGTCCAAAACCCAAGAAGAATCCGAGAGAGGAAGCAGCTCAGTTAACTTATTTTTCCTCTCATTTTCCCCTTTTTTTCCTCCCTGCAGTTCCTTTGATTCATGCCCATAAATGGACATACCAAAAGCCACCACATTCTCACAGTGTTTTTCAGCCTGCCTGGAACCAGGAAATACCAGGAATTTCTTCAAGGAACCTGTTCCCAAACTGTACTAAAGCCTTCAACACATTTAGTATTTGAACACAGTTTAGAAGCATGACTAAGGTCCCATCTCCACTGCATCATCCAGCATTGCTCCTGCAGAGAATGACTGCTTGCAGTCATTAACCCTAGCTCAGGTCATTCCAGCTCTTCTCAGTGCTAGTCCAAGCCCAGCCCCCCTGCGTAGTGAATTTGGGATGATTCAGAAAAGTCCCCCCAGAAACCTCTGGCTGCATGTTGTGGCAGTATTCCTCAGCTCCTGTCTGTTATTGGGGCAGTGCCAAATGCAGGAGTATTTACGTTTGCTTAATGGTAAGTAAATCCAACCCTAATAGTAGTACAATAGTGTTTATGCTGTGAGGAACAAAGCATTTTACAGCCTCCTGAGCAGGACCAAAAGGTTGCTAACACAGTACCGCAGTGTAAAAGCAATGCAGTGGTGCCTCCATTCATTACTCAGCCCCATTAATTGGGCCACTGAAAGAAATACACAATTCAAAGAAATGTTTGGGGTTTTTTTAATTAGTCCTATTTAAAGCAGGTATTTAGCAGCTTTCAGCAGCTATGAAATATGTTTTCCTGCTTCTGCTCTAAATGCTAAGAGCCAGCCAGTTTTCAGGACTTGGGTCAGCCTAGCTAATTGACATAACTGCAGTCACACTGGTTTAGAACACCTGTGGCCCCAAGTCCTGAGGCTGTACAACATTAGGGGAACTGCACAGGGCTGTATGCCTGGGAGGGCTCCCAAGAAGACATAGCCTGGCTCCTGTGGCATTTGCTGGGCAATAAGCAGCTGCAGGAGCACAAACTGCACAATAAAGTATTCTGTAAACAGCTAAAAGTACAACCTACTAAGGAAGTGATAAGCCAGTGTAAATGATAAATGAATGTGATAGACAAGGATACAAAATAGACCTGAAATACTGTTCAGGCTTTAGCCAATATAACATCTGGGAAGGTATTAGATATAATCTTATGCACTCTGATACAGTATGGTGTTAATTATGCTTTCTTAATTATATATTTCTTAAATCGTGCAACTAAAAAGTCTATTCTTAACCACAGAAGACATTTGATGTCTTCTGATGAGAGATCATCTCATTGTGGACTTTGTAATTTGGCACAACACCATGCTCTAAAGGGTCTCATTTTGTCCTAACTCTCAGGTTCATCACATGCACAGAGCCATTTGCTGGTCCAAGAATGGGTATGGTCAGCTGACATCCCTAACAGCACCCTGCTATCACACAGCTCCAGCCCCAGGTGGAGATCCCTGTCAGGAGGAGAGTGTTGTGGTTTATGATGGAATTTTTCTGGGAAGAAAAAGAACTCTGTTCCAGCTAAAACCAGGACAGAGGATTGGTAAAACAACACAAAACAGACAGCTTAGCAGATGAACCACTCTGGTGTTCAGCATCATAGCCAACAAGAGCAAGACAGAAAAATAATACTGTGCAAAATTTGCACCTTCTTAACTGTGAATCCAGAACAAGAGAGAAATGAGTATTTGAAAAAAAGCAGATTTTTTCCCCTCTGTGTAAGGGGAAGAAAACTTCCCCTCTGTGTAAATAAAAGTAATAAGCACACAGGTAATAAAAGCACATGCTCTTGCTGAGAAAAACTTAATTTTCACAAATTTCCAATTTCTGCCACCCTACTTTAGCCTTTTCCATTTATACATATTGTACCAATTGTAGGTTTGTTCGGAAGTCAAAAAGTCTCAGTAAACTGACCACGCTTCTGAAATCTAACATGGTCAGAGTTAATGAAGAAGGCCAGCTCATCTTGCCTCAGGAGCTACCCTGAGTGCCTCTTAATGGGTTTTCCCATCAGCATTATAGCTGTAGTTGCCCCCCTGAGGGAAACTGCTCAACTGAGGTTTTTCTTCTGCCTGTGACTCCAAAGATTTTTATAAGATATAGAAATGAAATGTTTCTTTTCTTCCAGCTACAGGTCTGTAGCCAATAAGTAGCCACTTTAGAAAGCACTACATAGATCAGAAAATGCTCTTGCCAGTGATCCCAAATGGATCTCAGCATGGCTTATGCCTGCAAGAGGCCACCAGGAACCAGCATTGCAAGGAAAGGCAACATTCGGCTCTGCTTGCTGCATTATAGGCTTAGTGCTGCTGCTCATCCTTATGTTCTGTAGCACTAATGGGTAGTGCTGTGTAAGTGCCATTTTGTTTTACAGTTATTTGATTAGATACCCAATGAAATGCTGTTAGAGAAGCATTGGCAATGCTACCTGCCTCTCCTTACCAGCCACAGTACCTGACTTTCAGATCTTGTCAACATGGAATTTTCAGTTCTGGCTTTTCTGTCTTCTGCAAGTATATAATGAGCATGGCAAAGCTTGGAAGTACAGCCAGCCTGTAGAATGCAAGGACTCTCTGGATAAAAACTTGCTTTCTGAATGAAGAACTAATAGACTTTTTACATGCAGAAATCAAATAAGACTCTTCTATTCTTAAGAGTGCTTTAACTTCATACAGCAGATTAGAGGCTATTTATGTAATGTTTTCTTTGGCTCTTGAATGGCATTCTCCACAGCCCTTATCACAAAACAATTTAGAAACTGTGTATATTTGCTAGCAACCACAGAGACATATACAATGCCCCTCTCAACTAAAATCAGAGACAAACAAGCAAACATAATTCTGGCTTATAAAATCTCACTGTGCTGTACAGTAATTGCTGATTGTGAGAGGCAGCATGTTCTTGTTCCAAATAGTTAACAGTTTCAACTAAGATGTCTCAAAGATATTTATTAGTCTTCACTAAACCAGTCTTTCTTTTGTGTGTGTGTGTGTACTCTGCATATCCACAGCAGGGCAACTTGTGGGGTGGTAGGAAAAAGACTCTCCTTTAGTCAGAAAGTAAAGAACTATCCACTGGCACCTGTATTTTGTTTGTCTGTTTCTCTAAAACAAGGAGGAAGGAAAAGTCAGTCTGTCATTTTATTTAGGTAAAAACTGCCTTTTTGATGAGGCAATTTTGGAGCGTACAATTTAAGTTACATAATGCTCTTGATAGATGGTGTAGGAAGTATGGCGATGTAGTCTAGTAATAAACCTTGATAGCACTTAATACACCACCTTACACGCTAGCAACTCCTGAAACAGCAAATACATCCTGTGCTGGGTACTACGTAGGTCGTGTCGGGTCCCAGCTGGCAAAGTGCTCTGCTGCAGAGGGCTGCCAGACCGAGCTCCGGCTCCCAGCGATGATGATGATGCTCTTTCTCTGCATCACACTGACACCGTGTGGCTCTTCTGCAGCAACAGCAGCAGCCTTGTGCTCCAGGTACAAAAACTTCCCCTCTGTGTAAATAAAGATAACGAAGGTCATTATGCTCGTTTTGGCGGTAGGTATTTAGTTTCTCACTTGAAAGAATTCATGATATTTTGTGAAGAAGGATGGTGTGAGCTGAGCATGTTGTTTGGAATATAGAGAATATTTCTTATTTTCTCAGAAAGTATTAAAATAATAGCTCCACAGGTCTGTCTGAGCACCGTGCATTACTTAGACATATGCTTACACATTTTTCACGCCATTGTTACCTACATTAAAGATACAGAAAACAAAACACCCATGCATGCAGTTGAGACTCCTCTGGAACGAGCTGCAAGTCACAGGATGAAGTCTCACTGATCCCCTTCCTCTCCCACTTTGGGCTGTTGCCATGCTTTGAATGGTCAGCAAGAAGCAGAATAGGAGCCCATTGCAGACCATTACTCAGCAGCATCTGACTTCCAAATGGCACCCATTCTGAAGGAGCAGATCACAGTAATATGTCGCAATATATCACAATTGCTACCAACAGGTACTTGGAAAAATCATCCAAAAAAGATGTTTGTTCATTAGAGGCAATAATAAGAGTATATTTTAAATGTCTTTGTTTTCATCTTGCATGCTTCTTGAAAACAAGTCTACCCTCCAAGGTTCAAGTTTTAGGATGAGCAGAGCTTTCTTCTCCTCCTTAGGTGGGTACAAATTCACATATAGGTGTCAGGGATCTGTTAGAAATCCATTAAATTATCTTATGTAATTACATCTCTTTTTCCAGTTGACTAGTTATGGTACAATAAGCCTTTGAGTTAAAGTGTTGAAAGAGAAACTCATTTCCCTCCTGACTTCTTCAACATGCACAGACAGTGAGTCACGTCCATCTTGTGTAGATTTGGTCTGATAAATAAGACTTTGAGTCTGATGCTCTGAATCTAACCTAAACCTACTGTAAGAACCAGCTCCTCACTTGGGACTCATTTCTGTGTAATTGGTTTGGTCATACAAATGAGCAAGAGGGCTGCTGTGCCTCATCCTCCAGATCCTCTCTACTGCAGCTGGCCCCCAGCTGAATGACAGAGCAGGGTCTGGTACGTGGACAGCTACATTACTTAGGCTCAAAATAGTGGTATAAAATGCGAAATGTTTGTTAGGTGCATATGCTTCTTTCACAACTTTTTGAACACCACCTTTATTCAGTAGTAGTAATGATCTAGGTCTAACACATACTTAGGTAAACTTCTCCCAATCACTGTGTTCCCCATATAAGTATTTTGTGTTGAGATTCAGCCTTAGCACTGCTGTTCTGGCTATTTTCAGAATGGCTTTGAAATTCTTATCATCCACACACTCCATCAAAACTATAAACATAAAGTGTTACCTCTTATACCATCAAAATACGCTATATATTACTTCTTTAAGAAAACCATCTTCTAAAGAGAGGCCTAAAATCAATGTACGTTTTGCTTTTAAACATGTGGCTTTTGGAAGACGTTTGCCATCTACCAACTCCTCAGAATTTACCTTTTTATTAACAGGGGGAAATATTTCCTTTTATGGATTTATCCAAGTCTTTTCAGCCAAACCAGACTAATTTCTTTTTCTGTTTCAAAAAGCCATATGACTGTTCTCAACTGATAGATCTGTTCCCTCCAGTTCCCAAAGCACTGCCCCTCTCCTGATGTCCTTTCAATAACAGAATAGCTGCACTCTTGCTGAAATACCTACAGCTCTGTACTTTTGTGGACTCTGACATTAAGCTCCACATGGCTTTTACTTGTATGTAATTTTTTTTCTTGTAATACTTTGGGTTCATCATTATGCCTTTGATGCCAAAAAATGTCCATCTTCCGTAAGTTTTAGTTTGGCATGGATGATGCTTTGCAAATTGTCATTGCACAGGATTCATTCCAGATGTTGCAGGTATCTCCACACTTTCTGTATTCAAGGAGCTACATGTCAAGGAGCTACATGAATGCAAATTTCATCAGTTGCTGACTCTGGACTGTTGCCACCAACTGTTTTCCCAGTGCTAAAGCTATCTATGCCCTTAGATGACAAATGGCGTGTGCAAGTCGTTCTAACTCCTGGTAAGGACTTAAAGCCAGCTACTGGGTATGTCTAACAGTTTTCTTTATCGGAGTGTTTCCTGATCTCCCCAAGTTTGCTTGTTTTGCCCTCCACACAGACTGAGAGATGTTCTATCAAATGAAAACTCTTCTCCATAGGAAGAGCATGTCAGTCCAAGTCCTGTTCTCTGGAACATGAGGTCTGCAGCCAAACTTCTTGTCTTAATCAAAATACAGTCTTTACCATCCAGTCCATTAGCTGACTCTCCTCTGAAGTCGTCATGAGTTCTCATTGTCATAACACCATCCCATCTCCCCCATGTGAATCAGGCTATTTTGGCTGTAATGTGTTCTGATCTTGTAGCATAAGGGGAGAAGGGGTCTGGGGTTATGCTTTTGCTGTTCTTGTTTTTCCTTTTTTTTTTTTTTTTTTTTTTTTTGCAGAAAGCTATGCACAGTTTAGTTTGTATTATGTAAGCTGCAAAACGACATCCATTTCAGTGAGGTATCCTAAGAGCAATTATTCCCTGCAGTGATTAAGAGGTTAATACAGAGTCACACTGCATTTCTACTCTGTGAAGCCAGCAGTGGGAGTTAGCATAACTCCCATAATCATAGCATAATCATAGCATAACCTTGTCTTGCAGATTTTTTTTCTGTAATTCAGCAATTTAGTCTTCCCAGTACTCTTGCCCCTAAAAACTGTAGCAGGAATGTTTGCTAATTGCAAGAATGTGAAATACTTCATAAAAAGCCCAGGAAAGCTGTTTCATCTCCAAGTGGCTTGCCTGGATTTCTACTGCCACAGGCCCATATTTGCATAGAAAGTATGCTGAGCAAAACAGATCTTTTCCCTGTTATCTCACATCAGACCAGAAGAGGGCCAGATATCACCAGCAAATGCAGCTACATTCACAATTCGTTCAAAGTTAAATGTGCTCATAAGTGATTAAGCTTTTCACCTCCCTAAATAGTTTATTTTGAACAGCAGAACCCAGTGTATACATTCTCCAGTGTAAAGAGGCTAGGTAAAGTTTTAAACTTAGTTACAGCACTATAACAAAGAATTATAATCGAAATTTTGTAGTGGAGTGTGCCATCTTATGCAGCCAGCAGGCACAAGTTTTTAAAGTGAATCCATTGTCCTCAAGCAGCTCCTTTGTACCACCTAGAAATTCAAAGCTCTGGTACAGATGCAGATGGCAAAGGTAAGGCCTCCAGCACAGACTGATACAAAAAAGACATTCAAACCCCAGATACCGGTGCTGAAGAACAGCTTTGCCAGTGCCATGAACGCAGTCTCGTGCCACCTAGACCAACTTTTAGCCGTGCATATGTGCCTTATGGGCATGATCAAAGGGTGCTTCAACTGTCTTCTCATCAGGTGAGATTGATCATGAGCTTTGGGGCAATTCCAGATTTTTCCATCCCACTGTATTTGTTTTATTTCAGCAGAGAAACTAAAAATAGAAAGGACCAAACTTGCAATAAAGGGCAACACTCATTTAACACATGTTGTGGCTGAGTAGGAATTTGGTAATTTGCAATGGCATCTTCTAAAATCTGTTGCCAGGCTTCTGTAATTATTGCAAGTTTGTCCGTGGTCTCCATAGCAGCCTTTCCTGAGTCTCAAGGCCTGCGTGGTGACTCACAGAGGTTCAGTGAGGCACTGGACTCCTTTCCAAGGGAGTCTGAGTCACAGGATGCCAAACCTGGACTGGTTTCCTGTAATACAGAGGTTCCCAAATTACAGTAGACATATTCCTCATGGTACATAAGCCACCTCAGTTTGGTGCCCCACCACCTCCCAGACATTGCTGCCAGGTGTATGAGGGTAAGCAGATGCTGCTGCTGCCACTAGCAATGGTGGTACCCAAACAAAAATATTTGGAAACTTCTTCTTTAGCAAGTTCTGGGCTCACACAGATGTTGTCCCTGAATTCCTCAGAGGGGCGGAAACAGTTTGCACAGCAGTAAAAGAACTGAGCAAAACCATCATCCTGAGCCCTGAGATAGTTTCCTGATGTCAGTAATGGCACTGCTGTAGGCACAAACTGTTAGAGCAGCTGTCCTGTGACCATGCAGCAGGAGATGTCCCTTACAGAACTATCACCCCTGAGCATCCACCCCTGAGTGGTACGATTGGCAACTCGTCCTGGCACAGGTGCCACCTCAGCAACAGAAATGAGATCTTTCCTCCCAGCTGACTGCCCTAACCACAGAGTCACAGATTTAGGCTTTCTCTTACGTTCCTTTTTGTCTTCTGATCCCCATGAATCTCATTTTCCTGGAAAAGTGGGTGCCTTCCCATGCAGCAGAAGGGTAGCTCCTCCCAGCTTGCCAAGGCCAGTTTATAACCTTGTATTTAAGGGATAATTTTGTACTTTGAGCCTCCTCAGACTAAGGAAAGGAAGAAGCCCAGGCCACCCACTCGCCGGATGAGACAGGGCAGCCTCTGGGAGGTGCCGTTAACTGACAGCTGTTGTGCGCTGTGCTGGACACAGTGGTTTAGTGGATGCTGGATGCATCCAAGAGAGAATTTACCAGAACAGGACCATCTCAAATACAGGCAGCTAGGTATTGCTTCATTTTCTTAAAAGACAAGTGAATCCTGAGGTAAATAAGAGCAAGAAGCCCGTAACACATTAGTCAAATGAATTAATTACCTTGCTGCTACTGATGGGAGCAGCCAGCAATATAAATCTGTACCACCTGAGTACCTCTGAAGGCATAACTCCACATGCATTTTTTTCAGCAGCAAAGCTAGTAATTAAAGGGTGGCTACAGAAAAGAATGTGACTCCCTTTTTATAAGGAGACACATGGAAAAGACAATGGGTGATGGGCACACATTACGTCTAGGAAGATTCCAACCAGAAACAAGAGGAATATTTTTCACAATCAGAACAATCCACCACTGCAATAATCTCTCCAGGGAATTGCTGGATTCCCCAGCACTAGACACTTCTAAGATTCAGCTGGACAAGGTGCTGGGACATCTAGTCTAGGTCATGCTTTGCCTATAAAGGTTGGACCAGATGATCCCTGAAGTCCCTTCCAACCTGGCATTCCATGATTCACTCTGTTGACCCTGAAACAATCTTTAATGTCTGTGAAGGCTCCTACCACTCCTTTTCTCAGTTATCTTTTCCTTGTCCTAAGCAAATATTATTGCTTAGGACATGAAAACTGGTCACCACCTTCACTGTAATAGTTGGGCACCAACTACAGCTTACAGTATCTCCTGGGAAGGCCTGGTGACACATGACACTGGTAGGCACATCCAGACTGATGACCTTTAGTCTGCTCCTCCATTATCTTTTTTTACCTGAAAGAACACCAGACTATGCAGTACATTGAATAATGCTGACTGTCACATCATGACAATGTTGCTCTGACACCTTCCAGCTTCACCTACTAAGAACATTCACTGGAGCTCTGATGCCTCAGCTGAAACAAAGTATTTTACATCCAGATAGACAAAGCTGTATTTTTTTTGCAGAATTATGAGTTTGACAGTGGCCACAGCATGCTCCTTGGGGCCCACTGGGCTTCAAAATAACAATTCAGTATCTCCCATCCTGGGGTGTCACCAGTCACTCAACACCATGACTATCACCAGCCATCATTCACAGTGCTCTGCCACCACTACTACAGATGTTTCTAACAAAGCAAAGATGAAGAAATAAAAGAAGCAAAACTATTTGCACTAAGTTTAAATCAGGACAACTCTCTTCCTTGTGAAGTTGACTTGTCAATTTCTGGCGAAGCTCTACGCCAAAACCCTCTCAGCCAGTACCCTCTCTTGATGGCCATAGCAGGTTTCACAGCTACTTTGCCTTCCAAAATCCTCCCTAGGTCAAGCCAGCAATCACCTGCATGAAGCCTATCCTGTTCCATCTTTACCCAAGAGCTAGGCTAGCCTGCCTCTTACCTGGAAATGCTTCACTTTCTGAAGATGTTAATATTTGTCATTTGCATTCAGGAGACACTGCCAGTTCTAAAAAGAATTTAAGAACATCTTCATCATCTTCTTTCCTACCTTCCCCTTCCAATAGTGAAGGCTTCCAATAATAACCTCAAGATTCCAGTTGGAGGAGAAGTTATATTCAACAAAAAGAGCAGGCATTGAAGCAACTCCCTCCCCACACCTCCAAAATAATGCAACATAGTGCTGTATATCTGCACCACTGTTTCAGCTAGCCAGTAGCATTTGGTACAGAAAGGTCATGAACAACATACTACTTCTGATGGTTTTATTGGTCACAGGCAACGTTACAAAGCAGTTACATTGAATAATGCTGTCACAGTCATATCATAATGTGAGGTTGCTACAAACACATTTGAATTTCACACAGTGAAACTACTTCAGGGAAAAAAAAAAAAAAAACCAAGCTTGTAACAGAAGATGAAGAAAATACATTTGGTTAAAGGAAAAAATGGTCCCAGGATTTCAGCCCACTCAAATTGAAGTTAATGGAAAAGCTTCTATTGACTTCCAACAGGCTTTGAATCCAGCCTTCTACATCCCCTGACCAAGCTTCAGTGTGCGCTTGAGC
>JBCJKH010015170.1:5572-16390 GCA_039877255.1 Loriculus beryllinus | reverse complement strand
CAAACTTTAAGGTCAAATGCCTCTCCCTGCTCAGTTGCAGACCCTTCATACTTCTAAAATACTTGTGCGTGATGTATTTTCTTCTCTTTAAATAAGAGCATAAACATGTAATTGACTATGCCAAACTTTATATATAACAGAGCCAATTTTTGGCTCATCAGCTTTTGAGAGAGTGGGAGAATTACGAAGGTGACTGCATCTCTACTGGAAAAGGAGGGAGTTCCTACAGTCCTGAGTGCCTGTAGCAGCTGATTGTGTAGCCTGAAAGCTTCCAAGAAAGCTCATTACATGCTTCTTCAGAATTTACATCTGGCCATGTCTGCATTCAAGATGGGTAGCTTATGCAAGTTGTAATTTGGATGACACTGCACTAAAGACAGCTACAAATGCAGCTCTGATCTGATCATTTGTTACCAACAGACAAGCGAGTGGCCTGTAGGCATTTACTGCAGTGATGAGATGTGCCATTACAGATGACAATCTTAGCAGTCTAAATAAGGAAACAATCTCAGGGGAAAAATTACCTTTTCTTGACAAAAATGGGTTTTCAGAACTGCAGCTGACAAAATTATTCACCAAACTGAGAAAGACATCTTTGCTTCAAGAAAGCAAAATCATTCCATCGAATTGAAGTTTAATTTGAAGTAAGATCACAGAATCTTTATAATTGTTTCTGGGAGCACAGAGATATTCCTGAATTAATTTCTTGTGATTTGCAGCTGACTTGATGCATCCAATCCCTTCTTATGCTGAGGATGCACTTACAACATGCAAACTGTGCATCAAGTTCTCCTTAGGTGTCAGAGACACCAGGGGGCGGCAAAATACCAAGGCTTCCCAGCTAACACCACTTTAGCCAGGCATCTTTCCTGTGCTGGGGAAGTTTCAGTTACCAGTCCTACTAACTTAGCATAGCTTATGGAACCATTATTTTGTAAGAGCCAAAGCTCAGGATATAATTCATGCTTCAAGGAAAATTGGAGTGAGAGGTGCTCACTCCTTATATTTCAATGGTCACCAAGAATGTAGTTATTTCCCAGAACTGTATTTGTTAAGTATTTATATTTGAAAGTATAATATTGATCATAACTCATTCTTTATAAACTTTTCCCTCTCCAGTGCATATAAAAGATAACATTTTTGTTCGTGTCTCAGACTATGATGATCAAAGGCTGTTAACATTTAGTAATGGACATGGTTCTACCACATTCAAGTGGGAATGACAGGAGCTGGCATCCTGTGTTTCACACAAAGTCGTTCATCAGGAGTCCCTGAGATAGAAATACGGCACCCACTCTCCTCCCTGCTGGCATTTTGATCAAAAGTTCAATAAATGTTCCAGCTTATTAAAAGAAAAAAAATGTTTTCATTAATTAAAACCAGTCTATTTACAAATCAGTTGTGAAATGGATACCAACATTCCATAGGGGAAAAAAAAAAATCAGACCCTTTCAAAAGCTGGTAAATATGTTTTTAACTGTAAAATCTCAGCTACTGGCTGTTTTCTGTCTTGATAGAAGCTGAGTCCAGTAAGTAATTCTATGTCTCTGACCCGAGCTGTATGAAACTTCATTCTCTCTTCAACCCACATGGACTCAGATTTGCCATCCTATTGGGACAGAGAAGGAAAAGAGGTTGTAAACCATCTTTCTTGTTACATATATTTAATAAGTTAGCAAAAGACATTTTGACATTGCATAGAGACAGAAAGCAGTCACTGTTGGCAGGCATCTAACAAATAGAGAACACTGACTTACAAATAGCTATAAGCTTGCCAGAATTTAATACTTGCGGTTACTTGCGCAATTATACAGACTGTGTTGCTGCACCAGAAGTTGGCAATAATGTGGAATACCAGGTGATGTCCAGCATCTATCCAACACCTATGATAAAACTATTTCTGAGCCTGACTTGGGCACCGGGTTGTGTCATACTTTGCTATAGGATAGGTCGACACACTTTCCATGCTTTGTTCTGGCTTATGTGGAGCATACCTATGTGCATTCCAATCACAATTTCCAAGTCCCTCAACTAGAAGCAACCGATGTTCTTTAGGAACATCTGTCTTCTCCCCTTGAATACACATTTGGCCTGGCACTGACCTTCCTTTGTGGATGACTCATCTTCTCCCAGAAGCTCTTCATCCTTCTCAGCTGCTGACTGGGTATTTGTGCTGCAGAAGTCTGTGCATGCATCACACTAATGGTCTCAAAATACTTTGACTCTATCCTGATAGCACTAAGTTTTGCTCTTTAAACAGGGAACACCTATTTTCACATCTGAATATATACAGGCTTTAACATAGTTCTGCTTACAGAACTATTGTTTTCTCTCTCAAGATGATCATGATAGACTGCCATATTTTTACAGTTTTACTAGTTAATTTCCAAGCAAAACAAGTTCAAGCCTGACTTCAGATGTATCTGGGGACTGAAGAGACTACTTACTGCACAGCTTTCACTGTTGTCTTCTCTGTGAGGTATAATGAAAGACAAAACATCTAGAGACCCTTCACAGTCCAGAGGAGTTTGAGAAATATTTTTACAACTAGTCAGCACAATGAAGAAGTGAGTTGGAACTGGAACTTCTGAATTACCAGGGTATCTGAAACACAAAAGACTGCTCTGTAAAATCCATCAAACCATACTTGCACCAAGAACAATGACAGCAAATCAGCTATATTGTGCCATATCAGTTTCAGCAATCTACTTTTTTAGCCCAAAGAAAGCTTAGGCCTTAAGAGGGAAAATTCCACATTACTATTTTGCAAATTCAGTTTGGGTCATAGGCTGATCTGAGTAACAGGTTTGATGCGATACAAACTGATTTATCATAAAAATGCCTTAAGAATCCACAGTATATGGAGAGTTCAGCCGGTGTCCAGAAAACCACCTGCCTGCTGGCTTCAACCAATTTTGCTAACTAGTTTATTCGCATTCACAACTTTGTTGTGGAACACTGCCAGGTCAGGAAGTGCCAACCATGCCACCAGGGATAAACCCCTGACTTGTCTTGCTCCTAGAGTCAGTATCATAAGATTTCAGGCTAGCAGACATTCTTCCACATGCAACAGCTGCTCTTACACTTCACTTTCAGAGTTCAGGATGACACATTTTGAGGGTGCATTTTCTCTATGTGCTTGCAGCTTATTTCTTAGCTTTATACTTCTGTACCTGCTTAGGGCTATTTGACTGTCCCTCTGAACTGATATAACCTGCCAAGGGCCCATCTCCACAAGATGCTTTCCCTGATAACAAATATCATAATTGCTTTTTGACCACTAATAGGAGAAAGAAACAAAGCATTAGAATATGGAAAGGTTCTCACCTTTTTACCTTTTCTGGAGTATCATAGAGCCCATCAGAGTCATAATCAAACACAGGACCACTGACTACATGGATACCATTCCTGGCTGCAGCATATTCAGGTAACAGGTATTGATGAAAGTAGTTCCATAACACTGAAACACAGTAATGGAAGTGGGAAACACATATCCAAGGTAGAATCTGCTAATACAACTGTGCAGATTTTTCAGGAATATAAACAAACATGATAAGCTAGGAAAATAATTAGTCATACAGCTGTTTATAGTTTGTAAAGGTTGCACCTAACTGAGCAGCAGCATGCACTGCAGTATCTCCTGACATTGTGGTTTCACAGCCATCCTAACTAACTGAGGCATAGTGATGCTGCTCCCTTGTGCCCTTGGGTTTCTGCCATTCGAAAACAAATTGCAGAAAAGCTAGCAGAGGGAAGGCAACTTGTGTCTTGCCACACTACCAAATTAGCTTTGTCAGCCACACCTATGATCTGCGAAGTACCAATACGATATTTTTAGTTACAGTTAAGAGTTGTCCTCTACTCCATTACAAAACAGTATCTCTGCCCAGAGGAAATGCTACCTTTTTTTCACTAGGAATATGCTTAATCCCCCTCACCCAAGAAAGCCAGGTCTTCATATTTTTTCTGAGACATTATTGTTTTCCTGTTTTGTTAGTAACTGATGCCCTAGATTCTTGCCTGAAAGCTCATCTCCGTTTAGAAGACAACCCTGAATTGGAAATTAATTTAATTCACATAATTATATATGGTATTGGGGTTCTCCAGAAGATATTCAGTATAAAATCCCATTTAGGTATGCAGGAAAATGCAAAGTAAGATGCCAGACATTAAATGCCTTGCACTATGCTCCCATGTAACGAGCCAGTTGATTAGGAATCATAAGCTGATAATCCTACTTCTGGGAACTTTTCACTGAGGTAAGAAGCCCACAGTTGAGGGAGATCTGATTTTACAGAGACAGCTGAAGCAGGAATCATCTGCATGGTTTGGAAGCAAGCAAAAACAAAAACAAAAAACAAAAAACAAAAAACAAAAACAACAAAAACAACAAAAAAAAAACCAGCAGTATTTCTAATATTCAACTGTGCATACAAAATATGCATACAAATAAATACCTTTAAAAGCGGGATACATTGGCACAATGTTGCTAGTAAGCAAGGCATCATACTGATGTTTCTTTGCATCTATCATGAAATCTAAACCAAAAAAAAGCAATTAATTACTTGGATTTGTTACTTTAAGCTTGCATTTTCATGCTTTGAAAGACTGGTGTAAAAAGTTAAAGTGTAAACGTTAATGGTGTAAATGTTGAAGTGGAGCTGACCTAACTTCACTTTCCAAAGGTGATGTGGGTCTAAGTGATAACTTCAGTACATGCTGGATCCCACCCAAAATAAATAATCTCAGCAGTAGCAGCAACTGCTCTTTTCAGATATACAATGGACAAGTTTTTGTGAGATTTAAAAATATCAGAACAGACTTTTTAATTGTGGAGAAGTGAGTAAAATTCACTTCATGAGTGTCAGACCAATGTGCTCTGACTGCTAAATCTAGGCATATAAATAGGAGCTCTAACAGAACTTTACAAATTACACTTGATGTGGATGTTTAAATAACCTACTACTCAATACTTTATGAAGTAAAGTCAGTGTAAATGTGGATGTTTAAATAACCTACTACTCAATACTTCACTTCATAAAGTCAGTGTAAAATGCTTACAAACCAGCTCAGCAACAATTCACAAACAATATAACCACTTACAAACAGGTGTTTTGTAACATGTTTGAGAATCAGAGCTATGTCCTTCAGATCAATACTGAATTGCTTTACTAAAGACCACATATGGCACACAACAGTGTACTTCAAATAGAAACTGAAATTATCAAGACAGGTTTTTTACTAAGTGAAACATCTCTAAATTTTACTTTGGCTGTTTCCATTCAAACATGTTTTGGGTGTTTCCAAGTAATACCCCTCACACAAAGTGAATTTGCAATTTACTAGCTTGCCAGACTTGACTCAAGGTTTAGATGCTCTTTCCAGTTTCTTCTATGAGATGCCACTTTAGAAACCTGGTAACTTCCAAAGCTTTTGGAAAGTACCAAGTGACCTTGGACAATCCACCAACTGCTGAAGTGCCTAAAATGTTTTTCTTTCACATATGCTGAACAGTAATAATTCAGCAACTACTGCTTTATACTCCGATTAGTTATCAGGAACATCTATAATGGACTATACCTACTACATCACAAATCATTTAAATCAGATATGCAGTACAATGAAAGCAATATACTTACTTGGAGGAGAAAAGAATCCATAAGTTAGGCGAGGATGACTGTTGTAAAACAAACATGTCTGGTTATGATTAAATGAAATACGAACATCCTTGTGTAAACAGGTGGAGGTATTTTCTGTATCAGAAACCCATTTGTCCTATTGACAAGAATAAAGTATCATCAGTAAAACAGAGAGCTGACATATGATAATTCTCTTCAGTGTGGGGGACTTCAGAACCCTCAATATTTAGCTGCAACCGCCTTTAATGATGTGAAAGCTCTTAACTAAAATGCAAGAAATGTTCCTCTTTTGTCAGTGGAAAATGAGCCCTCCCATCTATTTTGTATATTTTGGAAATAAAGTGAACTGCAGCATTTTACTCAAGTTGAGAACATCATCTTCCAAATGAGAATCTAGAGGTGCCCATAAAAGATAACCTGATACACTGTAAATGTACTTTTCCATTCAGGCTAGCAGAGGCAACAAGATGTGTTACCATCTCTCTCCACTAGGCCACTTGTTCAGATTAACTGGCTGCTTCATGCCACTAACCTCAATATATTCAGCATCAAGCAAAGGGTCCTGACACATTACAAACACTTCTTTAAGACCATGAAACTGGTGTTGAGACCAGACTTTAAGAACAGCACTGGCAGACTGCTACGGCAGACCTACACTACTGATCAGTAAGCCACTGCAGGCCCATAGGGCTTCTCTATCAGTGGCAATGGTCTCCTCACTTACTGGTGGATCTGCTTCCTCTGAAGGAAAAACTGCATCTCATTCCAAGAAGCACTAAATAGTCAAGGCCAGTCCTTACTAACATATGACAGTAAAGAAAAGTTCATACACAATTCCTCTTTTTATCACACATGGCTCTATTTAGTTCCCTGGCAGACAGTATCATGAGATCTAAAAAGCATTCAGGAATAACTTACATCTTTGTTAACAGAGTACGCACTCCACAGAGACATCCTGTAGTCCTTGCTGTACCCACTCACATAGCGATAATGGTAAAGAAGACAGTAATTATGGCTCTTTTGCAAAACCCTGGGCCGTCCATAGGGCAAAGTAAGCTCCTCTATCTTCTTAACTGTGGCAGAAATAGTGCTTATTACACTTCAATCAATAATGGCTGTTAAGCATCTTCCTCTTCTATACACCCTCAATATGGTTGCCTCAATTTCCAATTTTCAAACAGAGAAGTCACAGTAACCAAAGATTGTCATTCTTATATCAAAGGAAGAGTTTCTATGCTAAGAAAATAAATGACAAAGCAAGTATAAAGCAATCATTTAAACTTACGCTGTACAAATTAAGCTTATATTTAAAACAAAACAGTTTGCCATTTAAAACAGGAGATGGATCTAAGTTGCCAAGTTAGAATCTTTATTGACTTTGTGTTTCAATTTAAATATAATGTGGGAACTGCTTTTAAGTAACATTCAGATAGAACAGAAACCAACTGTGGTGTTTTGAAATTTGCTGAGGGACTGTTTTAGTAGAAACCACAGTCATCCGCAAAAGTGACATTTAAAGGACTAAGAAATAGAGATCTAAATAAACAATACAGTGAAAGATTGGTTGAATTTTCTGATATGCAAGGACTTGCTTTATAATTAATGTGATAGTCAAAACCTTCCTTTTCCCTCTTTCTCATGGACCACCTCTGTTTATAAAGTTTGTATACAGAGATAGAGATCTCCAAATATTTAATGCACAATACTGCACAGGGGTTTTCACAGACCCTTGCCCAAAGCATTGCCTATTTGTTGGCAAACTACAGCATGCAACGAAGAGTAAAGACTTTCTTTTGAAACTCCATAGGAAAGAAGCTATGTGGAACCATCAGAGAGTATGTCATTAGAAGCTGAAAAGTAAGGCAGAGTTAGCAACATTACTTTAGAGTCAATACCATTTATCTTAAAGAAAAAACAGAGAAGTAACAGAGACATGAGAAAACATGCTCTTGCAATTATTTGCTGCAGTTAGATGTCAGTAGAATGCTTTGGGTTTAAACCCACAATGTACATTTCAATTTCATCAAAACACTGAATAGTTACATTTTTGCCAACTGGAAACAAAGAAAAAGAAGGTTTTCAAGTTTTAAATTCTCTGATGTAAAATACAAACTTGAGGAAACCCAGCATAGCGTGGAAATAAGTTAAAATGAAAATGCTACTTTGCCTTTGAAAATGCAAGTATTTCCAATCATTACACAACTGGAATTATAACGAAGGTGTAAAAACATGCAGTCTATTAAATAGGTCACTACCATCCACAAGTTATGCAGAACTACAATTTCAAGATAACTGTTTCAAATGGGAAAATAAATTGAGCAATGAATGCTGCAGGTTTTTTTTCCACAGCAATTCCACAACACAAGAAAAAGTCAAGATTATTACATTTATTTCTCACCCATCAGGGAAAAACTAAGCATTTTTTCATAAGACTAAAAATGCAGTTGATTTTACGTTGTTCTTACAGGTCATCAGGTTATGACATTCAATGACAGAATATGCAAACTGAGGTAACTAATAAGCTCTAAATCGTCTAATAACCATCTAAGATGGTTACTATAATTTTTTTATCTGTGATAATGCTTTTCATAGCAAATTAAAAGTGCTTAAATTCATCAACTTCAAGAAATTACTGGTATTAAGACTAGTGCTAAGCCACTTCTCATTGATAACCTAAGCCGAATTCCTACTGTTTCATAATAGTAGGTTTAGAGACTTGGGCTCCTATTTGTACAAACCAGAACCAAAGTAGGTTATGTGCCTGGCCTTGCCATATTTCTTCAAAGCCAGGTTCAGCAGGCAGTCAAACATTCACCTACACATCAGCAGTCTGTTTGCATGAATCCATCTTACATGCTTCAAGGAAAGCACACTGTATTGTACTAACTGGATTTCATCTTGCTGTTCTCATGAGTGTTAATTCTGAAAGAGTTATTTTTAAAGGGTTCTGGGACACATTTTAAAAAGATCTGCTGTTGTTACTGGAAAAGATTCAAGAAATCTGCTCTTTGTACCAGGACAAACTACACAAACCAACAAAAGCCTTAAATCAGCCCTGAATAAGCAGCAAGCACTGGATCTTGTCTGTTACTGGCATTTAAGACCAGAGAGCTACAGTGAGGTGTTTCCAAATACAGAGTTTATCTGCATAAAAAACAAGCTTTTATGAACACTCACAAGGCAAGGTTTCAGCCTATTTCTCTTTCCGACAGCCTAATCATCTTGATTTTCTTTTAAGGCATTAGCACTAAGGGCTACATTCTATTTTGACTTACAATTGTCATGATTTATTTATGTCTTACCTGCTCCATGCTCAAAATAGTTTATTTTGGTTTACAAATCAGGAGCACATCTACAGCCTTGCAAATGGCAGCTCAAACATGGTTTGTTCAATAAATGGAAATAAAACATACATAAAACAAGCAAAAGCTTGAAACCACATAACAACTCAACCATATAATACCCGTTTTGCTTCATTAAAAGTATGCTTCCATTGTGATGTCAGTATTTGCACGGATTTTTTCTCAGGTGCATACATGCACATTCCCCATACACCATTTTTGCTTCCCATCCTGAAATGCTCATTACTTCAGTGCTACAAAAGTAGGAAGTGTCAGATAATACATACACAGTAAAGACACATGCAGTAGGATACACATTTATTCGTAGGACAAAAGGTTCAGTAGAATGATATTTGAAAGTACTTGAGAGTTGCTCAGAAATTTAACAAACACTTCATATTTTAATAATTCCTAGCTTTTTAAACATTTTATATTAATAGCTAAAGTTCCTACCTTCTGTTTCAGTGAGATTTAAACGCTGGTGAAAATCCCTTACTGGCAAGCCCTATAATTATAAAGCAAAAACAGTGAGATTCTACTAAGTGTCCTACAAAGCATATTATGAGCCATTACTACACTTGAAGTACTGAGTGTAACGTCTGCCTTACACTGTACGGAACTGTGACATTACTGGCAAGGGGCTATGGAGAATTTGCAGAAACAAACTGGGTTTGCTAAAGGCAAATCTACAGTCTTGAAAACTACAGCCCAAACACACAACATTCACAAAACGGAAATTTCAGCATAATTCAGAAAGCAAGAACTGCTTTCCCCATCAAAGCTTGCTTATATGGCATCTTCCAGGCTCTGCAGAACTTAATATGACTTCACATAAGCAGACTGCAAAAATGGATATACAAATAAAGGCTGGTACCCACTAACCATAGGCAAGATTTGATTTCGAAACCAACAGTAGGGAACTGCTCAGCTGGTGGATAAAGATAAACACAGGAGAATCCAGAGAATTTCATTCTTTGAACACAACACAGTTGTCTACCTCCATTTTAACAACTTCAGTACTTACCCCTATCCTGCAGGAGCAGCCAAAGCTCACTGAGAAGGCTCTTTGTCCCACCAAAGAACATTCAGAAGGATGGCTTGTTTCTGTGGGATGTTGGGGTGTGTAAACAGTATTCCTTAACAGATGGTTTAGGCGTCCATGAGTTCCATTGTTTGGGGCTGGTTTCAAATCAAGCAAATCTATGAAAGAATTCAAGTGATATTAGCAGGATTAGAAAGACTGTGGTACACTGCTGATACTATTGTGATTACAAGGATGGGGGAGTCAATAAAGCTGCCCTGCTTGCTGATCACGATTCCCAAAATGGAAAGCATACATGTTCTTAGCTAGAGCTCAGGATAGTATTAGTTTGCTTTTAAAGAGAGACAGAACAAGTGCAAAAAGTGGCAAAGGTTGACATCTGAGGGGAAGCGAACTTCCAGCATCCAAACTTGCAGCGGGGGACAGAACGGCAGTCTCAAACACATGAAACTAATGACTACATAACATGGATTTTTTTGGGGGGTAAGTCTGGGGGAGTTTTGGTTTATTGGTTTTGGATTATTTATTTTTTACTTATATGAATATTAAATATATAAGTACCACTGAAGCGTAAAGCCATAAAAGAGCCTAGGCAGTAAAGAGGTTTCTGCTTACATCTAAAACATCACTTGCATCTAAAATTTTAAGATTAAAAATTGTCACCAACGTAGCCTAACCAGAAAAACATCTCTACCCTACATACCTAAATCTGCCATTAAAGTAACTCAAACAACTGGAAGCTGCCTACCACCGGTGCTTGGAGATATTTCAGACACCTTCAAAATACTGAAGACAT
>JBCJKH010015167.1:9401-21049 GCA_039877255.1 Loriculus beryllinus | reverse complement strand
ATATGGTTCTCTGTGATACTACATTAACATTTAGCTTATGGTCATATACCATATAGCCATAAACTAACACACAAGTGTCACCTCAACGTGAGGAAGAGCTTCTTTACGTGAGGAAGAGCTTCTTTACGTGAGGAAGAGCTTCTTTACGTGAGGGTGTCAGAGGCCGGGCACAGGCTGCCCAGGGGGTTGTGTAGTCTCCCTCTCTGGAGCCATCCCAAACCCACCAGGACACGTTCCTGTGTGCCCTGCTCTCGGTGGCCCTGCCTTGGCAAGGATTGGACTGGGTGATCTACAGAGATCCCTGCCAACCTCAACCATTCTGTGACACTGTGAAAATCACTTTGGTATAAAATAACGTGGCTGCTTTTGACTCACTTGAACAAAAAAGTCACTAGGAAATTAGTAAGCCTCAAACTTGTATTTAAAAACAGTTGAACTAGGTTTGTGCAAAACAGCAAGTGGTGATTTGAAAAGAGGACTTTGTGCACAGACAGCCTGTCTAAAAGCAGGATTGCTTTGTGTCTAGCTTTCCATGACACACGTCTTGCTCCAGTGTCGGGCTGTAATTCTGCCATCTTAGTTGGAGATTGTTTTTTTTTAAAGTTCTATTTGTAAAACCCGACCGATGAAATGTTTCAAGTGAGTTTTATTTTCTTAAAAGTCAAGAAGTTCAGGGCTGTTATTTCAGGCGTCGTTTGAGAATACAACATCCAGGCCTAACAGACGTCTCACTTTAAAACGTGAACGTATCTGAACATTGCATATGTACGTCTGTTCCTCCAAAGCTGTTACAGAAATATGTGTGCTCTCCTTCTCTCTGCTTCATATACAGGAAAATGGGCTTGTGCTTAAGTTACCGGGATGCAAAAGGCTTAGAAACCTTCCTGGAACATAAAGGGAAGCACCACAAGTGCACAGCAGGAACAGGCTGTTGTATTTATATTGATAGTATGTGACCTTGCAAGGCCTTTAGGCAGCCCATGCTCATGATGTGTTAGGATCATGTATATTTGGTTGTTTTCCATCATTTTCTGCTGGAATAGCAAAGATTACTTACAAGAATGATTATTGGTAGTTTTCTTACTTTGGGAATTCTTGTTTGCGTTGGAGCTGCAGAATCCTTTAGTTTGTATACTGCTAACTCACCTTTGCTTTATGTCTTCAAACCATACAAATTGTCATTGACAAAGGGTGCACAGAAGTAACTTCCAGGAAGACTATTACGTTATGCTGTCTCTAATACGTTAAGAGTAATTTGTGTGTAGACCCTCAGTGTCAAAAAAGGAGGCCATTGGGGACTTATGGTTTTGAGGAATGCAGGAAAATGCTTTGGCATGTGTCTTGGTAAGCTAAAAACTTTGGTTTTCTGGAATTGAGCAGTTGAAGTATTCAGAACGTAAAATGTGTTTTTATCAAAACCAGCGTGTTGCTGCATTTAAATAAACTAGTTGCAGCATACCTTCTTTACCTTTCATATCTATTTACAAAGATCAGTGTTACAGATGGAAATCCATAATGTACTTGTTAATCTGTTCTCTTCTGCTTTGCTCACCAAGCTTCCTATAAAAATATATATTCGAAGCGTGTACTTTAGTAGGTGCCATTTTCTGAATGTAAAAATAGACTGTATGTGTTGCATAAAATGCCTTTGGGCAGGAGAGGAAGAGGATGGCTGTCTGCTTGACATGGAACATAAGAAAAAATCTCAAGGATGCTAGAGCTAAATATACTGATAAGCATGCAGCCATGGGGAAAACGAGTTAAAATGCATGGAGTTCAGTCTTACTAACACATTAAATGCCAGCAGAATGGTCATACCCATGCTTTTACTTCAGAAATCACCACCATTTAGCTGGGATGACAACTCAGATCTGGTAGCTTTTGCAAACAAAGGAGGTACTGCTCCAGAGCCTCATTATTTGGGGTGCTCTGCTCTTTGTTCTGCCAGGTGTCTGCAGTGCAGAAAATGGGATGAACGCTGGGATGGTGACATAAACTTTAGAGCCTGTACCCCCACAGACGTTTCAAACCAGTTCTCCTTGTCAGAAGTAAGTCCGAAGCAGATGTAATGGGCATGGCTCAGGATGATACGCACACCTTGGGATTCGAGGCCGCGCTGCTTCCTTCGGGTTAGTTCATCATCGCAGGGAAAGAAAGGTGTGAGATTGTTGCAGGCTTAAAGATATGATTGTTGCAACAGGAGGCCCTTGCCAAAGGGCAAGGCTGGCCTTTCTGTTTATGCCTTAGTTACTTCAGAGTTGGTGAGATCTGGTATGACAAGCTAGTGAAAGAACCTGAGGAAGATTATCAGATTATCAGGTGTTTTTCTGTCACTGTAATTAAGCTGTCAGTAGTGTTCTTCAACTCATTTATAGGCAGTGCAGTTTTACAATTCTTGGAAACATGGTTTAAAATGAAGGGATTCACAGGCAGGGATATAATCGTTCAGCCAAAGGCAGCTTGGCTGTGTACCTGGTGTGGCTGCCCTGTGCAAAGGGCAGCTGAAGGAGGTGGGTAACAGGCACTCTGTGTGTTTGGAGACCCTCCATGGTGGTCAGGAGGGTGCTGGGGGTCCAAGAAGGTGCAGTGCAGGCTTTTCTTGTGTGTGAGGTTATGTGTACCGAGCCTACCCTAGTGACAAAGGAATAGCACTATTACAGAGCGTTGCTGCTGCCCAGTGCGAAACATTTGTCAGGGCAGCAGAAGACAGACTGGAATGGGAAAGCGTAAGGTCCTTGTGCACAGTTACTCCCAGGGGAGCAAGGGCTGCTTGCTGCAAGATAGATGCTGTGGAAACTGGAGTCTCTTCAAAGGCAGGTGCATTTTTGAGGAATAAACTTGCCTTAAAAATAATCTGGAACCTTTCATAGCATCTTAGAAGGCTGGAGACCACCTCCTGATGGCAGCAAACGAGGCTTTGATGTGTAGTACCTGTAGGTATGGGTATGGTTGGGTGTAATTTTCAGTTAATTCACTGGGTTTGCATCCACTACTTTCAGCACTGGATTTGACTCTGCTTAGGTAGCATTGGTTTGCAGATGTTTGTTTCCTGGTAACATTAGAGTTTGAATATTGGGTTTTGAGGGTTTGCTTATTTAATTTGGTGACTGCTCTGACCTAGAAAAAGTTCTTCCTATGACCCTGGGAGGAGGTTTGGGAACAGGCCCTTGGCTAAGCTTGCTAAAGTGCTTCTGTCTTTTCAAGTCACTTTTAGCTTCTTTCACTTATTTAGTAGGGTTCAAATAGAAAATCAGAGAGAGCACTGAGGTTGGTTAGCAGCATCAGCAATACTAAAACATAATTCAATTGACTATCATGTAAAGGTAAGATAAGGTAGAGGGAGAAGAAGGCAAGTCACTTCAAAAGCGCTCCTCTGAAACTCAGCTGTAATCTGCCTTTCAGATCTGGCTTCTCCTGCCCTTGTAGAATGAATCAACCAGGCATTTTAGCTATTTCTTTAAAGGAAAGGGGTGAAGGGCTTAGAAGGAATCAAAGGGGTGAAGCAGAGAACATCTGAAGAAGATCCTCTTTTATCTGATACCCTGTTTCTTCATGGCAGAGGACCAAAAGTAGGTTAGAACTTTGTCCCCACTCTTCACTTGATGAGGTTTTGTATTGTTTTTGTATGAATCGTGTTCTAGTCAAGGAGGTTTTGTGGCAGGAATTACCATACATAACTTTCATATTCAGCATCTTTGATATGTGATTTATCAGGAGAATGCCTTTTGCCTTTCCTGCTACATACTGTATGTATCTCTTTCACTCTGAAAATAATTCTATTCTAAAGTAGACCAACAACAGGTTTTGAGTAGCTATGCGGGTGTATACACATACATGTATATTAAGTATATGCATGTATATGCGTGTATGTAGCATCTAGGGTCAGATGTACAACAGAGATGTTCTTATTATGTCAGTTCAACTATTGCACACTTAGAGAAGTTAGCAGAACAGAATTAAGCGGATTTTATCTGAAAGTTGTAGGGGCATAGAATCTTCATTTTTTTATATTCCATGTTTCTCTTTAGTGTGGAACTGCTTCTGAGTGGCTGTCTTAAAAAATCCCCAGTGCAAGTCTTATCTGCTTTGCACTCCTGTTGGTGTTAGAAGTCTTACAGATTTCTCTAGGAGCAAAGTTAGGGTAGTGCTGAGTCCATCCAGAAGAGTCTCTATTTTCAGTTGTCCTCGCTGCTGCTATTGAGCTGTAGAAGCTGACTTATGTGTTTCTAAGAGAAGCAATTCTTTATTACTGGCTTGTCTAGACTTTGAAAGAGCCAAAAGGTGTGAATGCTTTTCAGAATGTGTTAATAACTTTCCTTCTAGTATGATATGGAAGTGTTTCATTTCAGGATTCCCTCAAGTCTAGCTTGAGCCATTGGCTGCAACCTCCCACTCTGCAAAATAACCCCCACACCCCTTATTTTGTATAGACTCGCAGTCACTTGAGTTGAACTATTAAAGAAAGTGCCATGAATTAATAATACATATGTATTTCAGCTAAAAGCAATCTGTTCATGTTGATTTTTTGATTCTTTCTAGAAACGCATGGAATCACATTTCGGATTCAAATCAGTGTGAAAGAACTGCTGGATACAGATGTACTCTTAAAGCTGCTATTTCATTTACCAGTCAATTATCCATCGACTCTACCAGATATTTCTGTTAGCTCAGACCAGCTTACAAGGGCCCAATGTACGGATGTGAAAGAGAAATTACTTGAACAAGCAAAGAAGCATCTTTCTGAGCCCATGGTACATGATCTGATTCTTTGGATACAGCAGCATCTTAAATATGTCATTAAGCAATCAGCAACAGCTTGCCATGAAAAAACTACTTTGTCAAAAGGAGCAAGTACAGAGGATGGTATCTGGATGCTCCTTTTGCATTTAGATCACATGAGAGCCAAGGCAAAATACGTCAAAACTGTGGAAAAATGGGCTTCGGATCTAAGGCTGACTGGAAGACTGATGTTCATGGGCAAGATAATATTGATTCTTCTTCAGGGTGACAGGAGCAACATTAAGGTACAGGAACAATGAATGTTGACTAGTTCTATTGATTTACCACTGAAACCCAGGTGTCTGAATATTTTGTGTGTGTTTTTCTAAGATTAACAATTTGGAAGCAAATTGAGCAGTAGGAGAGTAGGAAGGCCCAGCAACTTCATGCTGTATTTAAGGAGAAAAAGGTATTCTGTGAGAAAGAAACCAGTGATACCTGTGATCTGTATTGCTTTGCCTCCCACTGTAGTTAGACCCCTATATTCCCTGTGTATCCTGATTGTAATATGCCTAGGTTTAGTCTCCTGTATTTCCCACATGCCTCAGAAGACAGAAAATTTGTGATTAGAAACAAATAGCAGATATATTTCTATCTCATTACCATCTCTTTTCTTGCCCTAGACCACATGGTGCTCCTATTGCATACCTGGGCTTTGAACTTTTGTCTGTATTTAAGAACCCTCTTTGCATTAGGCTGCTTTTGTGGTGATCTTAAAGGAGAATGTTTAGTCCTTTCAAACTCATGTTCTCTCAATCACTGAAGACTGTATGTAACTTCAAGCTGATGACTAGAAATGGTCATGTACTTTATGGGATGGGCACTTTGAAAGTTTGATTGCTGTGTGCAGAAAAAACCCTGTGTGTTTTGTATAGATTTTTGCATTTTACTCAACCTCAGAGTTACTAAGGTGACATTTAATATTTTACTCTTTTTTTTTTTTTTTTCACTTAGGAGTACTTGATTCTGCAGAAAACTTCTAAGGTAGATGTGGACTCAAGTGGAAAGAAATGCAAAGAGAAAATGATTAGTGTACTGTGTGAGACAGAAGTACAGGCACAGCAGAGAAGGTATAATGTGGATAGAAAAGTAACAGAATTGAGAATTACATTCTGACAAATCTGAGCATCTTCATGAGTTACCCTTTTGCAATTTCAGGTTTCAGACGTTTGAAGTCAAAGAATATTCAACACTGGATGAGCTACAAAAGGAATTTGAGAACTCAGGACTTACAGCTCTTTTCTTGGAGTTTGTGCCTCCTCTCTTGAAGTAGAATTAAAAGAAAGCACTGAACCGTTGAGGAAGCCAATAGTAAACTGCAGGTGCTGATGGAAGATAAAATGTCTAATTTGGCAAACAACGTTAAAGCTTTTCTGCAAAAGATGCCAAAAGTAGCCATCCTCTTGCAAGAAGGAGAGAGCAGTTCATACATTAAGAACAGATAATTTCTTGACCTTTATGTACTGATAACTTATTCCAGGGAATGCAAAATTAATTGTGATAACTGCATGGTTAAGCATGAGAGATTGGGCAAGAAATCATGTTAAAATAATAGCCTTTTAGTTAGAATCTGTTTTGCAATCCCTGTTCTTCAGTGGTTTGAGTTTTGTCTCTCACAGTGGTGGTTTTTCATGAAAGAAAGCATGATTAATTTTGCTTTGAAAGCTTATATGAAGATATTTCTGTAGAAAGAGTCTCAAACAGATTTGAGTATGAGGACAACATATACTTAATATCACTTAGGAGTTCATCTGCTGACTTCCCCCTCTCCATTTATTTGATTATAAATGCTAGACTGTTGATGTAAAGGAAAAACTCATGTCACTTGCGGCCTGACAAAACTTCAGGTGTCATTTTGAATGTTAGTTTTTGTTCTAAGTGCACAAAAACACCTAAGTGAAGAATTGAAACTGATTAAAAACCTAAGGTAAAGGCAATTGTAGTATTTTCTTTGATAGTTGACAGATTCCTTTTTGCACTTGATCTGGTTTTACTGTCTGTGCATCTATAGATATCTCGGTTAAATTAAAATGTCAGAGCAGTCTATATACAGACTTCAGTCTTGTGCCTCTCAAGACTTCTGTCAAGTCTCTGTCATTTGAGAAGCTGATAAGTTCTATAGCCTCTTAAAATTTTCTCACCTTTAGCTTTTGTACAAATTAATTCATTCAAGATCTGTTTGCCATGGGAGAATTGGATACTAATTATTTCTAATTATTAATGTCCTTTGGTTTCTGTTTTACCTGATACCATTCTCTAGCAAGACTAGATAAATTGTCCAGTAGTAGATGCTTCGTCAGTATGTAGCAATGCCATTTCAGTTTGTTTTAGCGTGTAGCTAAACATGTGCTTTACTGCTCTCTAAACCTCACTCCTAAAAACCAAGTGTCTCATGTATTCTTTGTTAACTGAATACATCTGATCAATTCAATAATAAACCAATTTCTCTGCTGTACCAGGGGAGGACTGGTGCAATTTGGTTAGTTCCCATAGTGTGGTCTGGCAAATCGTTAGGTAAGACGCTGTGATTTCCAGTTTCATACTCAGCCCATGCAAGCATATCTCTGTATGTACACTAGAAAAGCAGCTAAAACAACCTGTAAGAGTTTGTAGATTTTACTATTTGAGATACCAAATGCAAAACAAGTTGTAGGCCGTTTGAGAGTTTCTTAGTTTTTGAGGTGTTCGGTTATTTTCCTAGTATGGAGTGTCTCAGATACTTACGTTGCATGTTGTTTTTTGCACCGGGGTGTATATTATAAGAGAGTAGCAAAAGGTCTTCTTCATGAGGCTTTTATGCGTAGCACATAGAGTACTCAGGCACAGTAGAAACCCGACTGGGTTAAACAGGTTTTGCAAATCTGTTCTGTGTTATTTTGAAATGACTTCTGGAGACAAAGTGGAATCTTCTATCACTTTAAATGAATGTGCAGATTGAAATTTCACTTTTCTAAAGAAGAATAAAACTAAAGTATATTTCAAATATTAAAACAATATGTATTTTAAATTATAGTTTTCAGAATTGAGCTGTTCTCAGTTAAAATATCTGTGCTGAAAAGCCGTGTGTCAGAGGAGTATAAGCCTTGAGAAGATGCAGACGTTCTCTCCTTACTCTGTGATAGATCTGAAATGTACAGTGTAAGAAAATGTAATCAGTGTCTCTCTGCAAATCATAATGTTGTAAGGTTTTGCCAGATGGATTTTCTTTCCTCAGCCAGATCTGTACTTTAAAATGCTCCACTCTTCTGGAAAGAGAATAGCAAGGTACTTCAGAACAAATCCTCTATCACAATCTTAGCCATTAAAGTCTAGCTGGGGCCTTATCCAGCATGCATATCAATCAGTTGCATATGCTTGCTGTTGATCTGGGGTGAATAGCATACCTAACCATGTGATCCCAAACTGCATGTGGCTGCAGAAATAACTGAGGCACACAATTGTGATTATCTTTCTGGCAAGATCGGATGCAGATTGTCAAAATTGTTCCTTCCTACTGTCCAAGCTATTGTAGTATTGCATAAGAAGAGGTGTTTGTAGGGTCAGTGGTTGCCAGTTCCACTGGGATATAAGCTTATGTATTTTCTTGAATATTATTGCCTGATAGCTTCTTGGTGAATTATTTGGTCAGAGCCAGCATTCTGCAACAGCCAAGCGAAAAAAGAGCAAATTACAATTAGATGAGTTGCAGTTGTCTTCTATCTGCACTCATCTTCTTACCAAATGACGTTGTTCTAAGAAGCTGGACGATTTCTGTGTTTCAGGAGTTGTAAAAAGCAGTTTATGCAGTGGACTTTTATCATAGTTGTATGTGCTGCTCACTGACTTACATTGGTCAAATCAAGTCCAGTGTAGGAAAGGACTGGAGGTTTTTTGCTTTGCTTTGCTGCAGGAGAATTACAAATCTGATCAGCTTGATACAGTTCAGACAGCAGAGAACATGAAAACTGATGACAGTCTGATTCTGTCGAAGCAAATGCTTTTGCCTACCTGTCAATCAGTCACTTAGTTTGAAGGGTAGGGGGAAATCTTGTGTTCAGACAAGGTAACAAATACTTTCAAAGGTTGTTCTTTTGGAAGGATGTTGCAGCTGTCTGTTCAGTGTTGTTTGCATTTATTGTAAAAGGAGATGGGCAAGCCTCTGAGCCCCCGGGGCACAAAAGTCATCAAGATGCATGCTGTGGTGCATGTTCCTGCCCTCCAAGGGAACTGAAGCAGACACAGGGGAACAATACGCATGGAAACAAAAGTCCTGAGAATCCTTCAAAGAATGCCTATCAGTGTCTAAAAAGTTAGTGAAGTGTATACAGCTGTTGGAATCAGACAACTCAATTGCAAGGAAAAAGCAATCCATGAAGACAAGCAAGTGGTTTAGCAAGTAAAAAGCTAGCTTACTTGTGGATATTGTATTACAAGTAGTTCCTTGAGCAGCATGGTTAGTGAAGTCTTGCTTCTGTGGACTTCCTTGCAGAAGACACATGCATGATGGTGCTCTCCCAGGTGAGTTCATATTGATTGTGTTCTCTGCAGAAATCAGTAAAGTCTCAATGGCATTTTTCTTCACTGCTACCTGTTTTCATCAAAGCTGTAGGTACTTGGTTTCTTTCAGGCTGTTAACCTCTCAGTTCAATTGAAAGGAGTTAAAAAGTTGGAGAAGAATTGTGTAGTATAGCTGTAGTTTCCTTTGAAAATCAGGCAGAAATGAAAGCAGTTGCCATAGGACCGACAACTTGAAGAACCAAGGTTTTAGGACAAAACTGAGGTTTGCTTGGTCCTTTTCAATCCCTTTGCTTATTAAGTGTGAAGTAAACTCCAAACCCAACGTCATCCCTATTTGTTCAGTTGTTTTTGCACAAACACATCACATCCAAAGCATCCATTCTGACCCTGGAGAGATGTGCTGATTCTGCAGGAGGGTGTGCTAAACAGCAGTTGAATGAATGCCTTGGGTGAGCATCTGCAAGTCTGTAGAAGAGGTGGCCCTGGCTGTGTCGGGCAAGTTTGTTGGAGAATGTTCACTTTTTCTCTTCTTTCATGTGATCATGAGTGGTTTATGTATGTCTGCATTTTCTGTAGTGTGAGAAGAAGGATGCTCTGGTCAGCTGAGAAGCACATCTCTCATTACCCTTTATGTGACAATTGTAAAATGGAGTGACTGAAGGGACAACATGAAATTCAGGTAAATTTTTACTATTACATGTAACATCAGGTCTTGGAGCTACTACACTAAGATAGGTGATGTCTGTGGAAACAAGGACATTGGAGTGCTAACAGGTTAAATTACTTGATTCTGCAAGAAATCAAAATTTCTACTTCTTATTATTGCTTTTATTATCATCTCTTGGGAAGAAACTTTTATGAGCAGCCCATACAGTGAAGTAGCCTACAGCTCAGGAGAATGGCGTAACAGTTGGACTTGATCTTCAGGGTCTTTTCCAACCTAGCTGATTCTGTGATAACTTCAGTGGAAGTAATGCAAAGTTCCAGAGGAGGGAAATACTTTTAATGGGGGGGCATCATCACTGTTGGGAATTCACCAACTTTTACTTACTCCGTCTCATTAAGAGTGTAATTCTTGCACCCTGCCCCTAACCCCCCTCAATATTTATTAGTTGCTATTACAGGGAGGATGAGACACTGAAAGAACTCGGAGATGAAAACCCTTGATATAATCAATTAAAAAAATGGAGAGTAGATTGGATTGTTGTATGAATAAGGCTGATTTTGGCGGTTTGTAGTTCTCTTTCACTTTCCTATAAGACAATTATTTGCTGCTTATTTATAGTTTAATGAGTTTAATGGATGATTTAAAACCAAGTGTCCCTTGATCTGTTCAGCTTTGTCTATGAAAATACGCACCTAATCATGTTACAGTTCATTTGAAATCAGATGATTGAATGGTGCACTCACTGTATTTCTGCCAGAGTTTGAGACTAAAATTGCTTATATGATGAAATAGTGCCATTTCTGGAATCAACTTTCATATATTTTATAGTTTTATTAAGCATTATCATGCTGTCTGTGTGAAACACATGCAACACTGGCAGCACTCTGTTCTGGTTTTCTATTTTAAATGTATGCTTAATTTTATGTTATGCAAGAGTTATTGTTTATCTGCTTAATTATAGACATAAATGGAACTTGAGAAGTAAATCTACTAATAGCATTTTGCAGTTATTGTTCTATGCTATTTTAATATATTGGCTTTTAGATTAGTTTGTGTTTTCTAACCTCCAAGCATTAACCTGCAGTGAAGAGAACTCTTCAGTGACAGAAAAATTTGCCCAAAAGACATTAATTTAAGGGATTTTTTAGACTCTAAAAATGACTTCGTTAATATTTGTCAGTTAATTATGGATTCAGGTGCTTTAATTCTATCCTAATCAGGTAAGAATAATTGCACTTTTGATTTTCTTTGCATTTATTAATATGATACAAATAATCTGTTTGTATCCTTCATTAGGACATAGCTGATCATGGAAATTGGGTCAATATTTTATTAGTATTTCCCATTATAAATACCTACAACTCATGGTATGGATGCATTGTTATCTATTGCAACTTGAACGCTAAGTGTCACTTTAGGATGAAGCTTGATAGAAAAGATCTCTGCGTGAGAACAACTCTGCTTTGGGCTCCTTCTCCTATTGTCACCTTTTACATTCCTGCAAATGAGAAATGGAGACTGATTCCTATGGGAAGTAGTCAACTGATCCCAGTTCTTTTGAGCCGAACTTAACAGGCCAACTCACTGTGTTACATACGCTAGATCTTGATACCTGCTGGTTGGTGGTGGGTACTCTCTAGGCCGTTTGCTTTTGGCAGCATCTCATTATTCTTAGCAATTAGTTGGCTAATTGTTGATGTAGAAG
>JBCJKH010015166.1:26694-38407 GCA_039877255.1 Loriculus beryllinus | reverse complement strand
GTAAGCCTGCTTTGTTTTCTTTCAGTATCTTACTAGAATATTGGCATTTCTTTATCAAAGCATACTAATGTGGGAATTTACATGTGGCCCAGAATTGTCAGAGTTCCATATGAGGCTACATTTAAAAAAAATGGAAGGGAAAAATAATGCAGAAAACTAGGGCTCTGTTTTTTTACACAACGTTAGCCCATTGCTAGAAACTACAGATAAAACAAAAATTATATGAGCCCTGTTTAGATTTCCCAGACACATCCTGAAAATTGGAACAGAAACTTGAAAGATTTTGTCTGCTGCTGGAATGTGGGAAAGAAAAAAGATAGGACGATGGGGGCTTTCTCCTCACAGGTTAGTAACACTAGGCACATTACCAGGATCGTGCTTTGCAATCTTTAGGCCTGTAAAGACTGCAGACCGACCAGCATTGGTGTGATATGTGTCACGAGCACACAAGTTGTGTAACACTTCACAGCAAATGCCTGGAAGACTTACCAATTATTAAAATGGTTTCAAAGTAAGTAAGTGCACTGTTCCAAAGTGATAGGTTGCATGGCAGTAGTCAAATAACAAGAAATAAAAAATTCTGTTTATATAAATAAATCTGTTAAATTTTCTGCTACAGTCTGGCATATCAACAGTTTTAAAATGAGAAGCTTTAAACTCAAGATACACTAAGTGAGGAGTGTGAGCATTACAGAAAATAGCGAAGGAGTTACGGGCACATTTTGAGGATGGCATATTAGATCAGCCACTGTTTGTACAGTGTAGCATAAAGCTTCAAATCTCCATTAATACTGAATGGCAAAAGTATCGTTTATTTACTCTGAAGTTTCGGATTGCTGTTATTAAAGTGAATGAATATTTTTCATGGTCTGTTACTTGCGTGCTTATAGAGACTGGAACATAAAATAGTTACCTTTGAAAACAGAGCCAGTTCTCAACCTGAGCAGTTTGCCAGGGTTCCAGGTTAATGAAGTCAGGGATACTTGGACCAGAACTGTCTCCATGGTGATCGTGCTTCCCCCCTGCCCCTGTTTATTAGCTGACGCCAATCTGCAGAAGTAGCCATGGTGTGCCACAGAACCTGAGGCAGACCTGCTGTCTGAATTAGGTGACCATAGCACCAACTTGTAAGTATTCCCTTACAGAAGGCTTATGTCAGTTAGTGCAGGCAGATTTGTACAAGTTTGTTCACTCATACAGCAAAAGAGCAGAAATGCGATATGAGCTGGAACTGACAATGAAACCTGGAAACCCTGCTGACTCCTCGCATCTGCTTGTGTATGATGCTAGATGCTGGAGGGGAACTGACCTGAGCTCCTCGCTGTGCTAATCCATGGCTCAGTGGAGTTTGTTCTCATGTGTGGTGACTCCAGTGTAACTCGGGTGTCTCTTCTTGGCACTTGAATATAGCTGTACACTGATACCCATCCCCTCCCTCTTACTTACCTGCTACTGCAGGGAACGGGTGACTTTACAGGTTTGTTAAATGCCTTTACTGATGCCCTGCGAGAATTCAGCATAGTCTGTTTTCTCTTTCTCACAGGTTGCTGAAGTATTAGAAATGCCTCCCATGAGAGTGTATGAAGTAGCAACCTTCTATACAATGTATAATCGCAAACCTGTTGGGAAGTACCATATTCAGGTCTGCACTACCACGCCTTGCATGCTGCGAGACTCTGACAGTATTTTAGAAGCCATTAAGAAGAAACTCGGTATGACACAGATTTGCAATATACTTGTAATTTTTTTAATGTTTGTTTAATGCTATTGAACTAAAATTACTCATAGTGGGAGCAGCAATAGTATTGAAATACAGAGTGAAATTATTGGAGAAGACGTGCTAAACACTTCAAATTTCAGATTCTGCCTTTAGTTTTTATTTGTGAAGATTTCAGTACAGCAGAGCAGAAAAGGCCATTGCCTGGAATGCCATTTACTGATCTTAAAGTGGTTTTAAAGACAGTTTGCCAGAAAGCTCATTATTCTAATGTGACTCTTGGACTGAGAAAGTAAGTGCTACGCCATATACAGGAGACGACTCTGAATGCTATGGCTTTTTTTTTTTTATATGCAAAATAAGATTTTTGAGGTATATGCTATATGAAAATTGTGAGTTTTTTTTTTTTTTTTTTACTTCAGCAGAGTGATAGAATCATAGAATAGTTTTGGTTGGAAGGGACCAGAAAGATGATCCAATTCCAAGCTCCCTGCCAAAGGCAGGGACACATTCCACTAGACCAGGTTGCTCCAAGTTCTGTTCAACCTGCACTGCCGGGGATGAGGCAGCCACAGCTTCTCTGGGCAGCCTGCTCCATTGCCTCACCACTCTCACAGTAAAGAATTTCTTCCTAATATCTAATCTAAATCTACCCTATTTCAGTTTAAAGCCATTCCCCTTTCTCCTCTCCCTACATGCCCTTGTGAAAAGTCTCTCTCCAGATTTCTTGTAGGCCCCCTTTTAGGTACTGAAAGGCTGCTGTAAGGTCTCCTCTGAGACTTCTCCAGGCTGAACAAGCCCAACTCTCTCAGCCTGTCTTCATACGAGAGGTACTCCAGCCCTCTGATGATCTTCTTCCTCCTTATTGGATGGTTATGAGGAGAAGCGGGGATAAGATGAGCAACTAACAACTCTTCCCCTTCTATGAAATTACAAGTTATGCTAACCCTTCCTAAGAACCAGTGTGAGAAGAGCTGCAGAATAGCTGCTTATTATCTTGCATTTCACATATTCTGTGGTCTGGAAAAGGCATATTTAAATGAAATTTACATGAAGTTTGTTACTGCAAAGATAGCTTAATTTTAACTGAAACTCTTAGCTTGAGAAATCAGAGCATTAGAGATGATAGTGTAGTTCATACTGAGACAGGCATCACTTAAGAATTTCAGTAGTGTGTTGTTCCTGCTGCCCCAGTAACTGTAGAGGAAAAATGCTTTTCAGCATTCTTCTTTCTATGGAGTGTTTTGTTGAGATCAGACTCAAATGTTATGGTGGCTGAACTGTCCTCTGGAGAAGGTATTTGTCTGGATCACTAAAACAAAAGCATGCCATGGAAGCTAAGTCTGCGTACAGTGTTGTTCAATATATAAGCCTTGGTGTATAAAATTGATAGTTGTTTATGAATTTGTAGCTAAGAATTTTAATGCTTGAATCTTGGTTAATTTGGGAATTTTATACTCAGTGCCATATTAAAATATTTCATATCAGCACATGAAAGCTGTTTTCTCCATTTTCCATTCTATTGTATTGATTACTAAAAATGTTCCCAAGTAGAGCTGTTCTGTTTCTTAGAATTGTCATTTCATGGTTATTTTTCAGTAAGTCGTAACTGTAAACCTATAAATAAGGTCTTCAAAATGTATATGAAAACTGACTTCACAGTTTGTTAGAATCTTTTGTTGAATGGAAATATTTTGGACTTATTTAAGAGGACTTAACTATGCAGTTGTTTTTAAGGCCAAAACACAAGTAATGAGATGTCTCTGGAGTACTTATACTTTATTAATCTTGTTCAGTAACCATTGCTGAACCTATTATTCTTTATTGGTTTAGGTATAAAAGTTGGGGAAACAACACCCGATAAACTCTTCACGCTGATAGAAGTGGAATGTTTAGGTGCTTGTGTAAATGCACCAATGGTACAAATAAATGATAATTACTACGTAAGTATAGCATTCCCTTTTTAAAGATGAAATTTCTTTGCTGGGTTGTGTTTGCATTTGTTTCAGACTTTGAAGTTCTGGTCAGTTACTTCAAATTCCTATTAGCAAGGACAACTTATAACCTTGAACATCTTTTAGTTTCTTAGCCTCCCCCTAGCACCCTTCATCTGTAGCACAGTGTATCAGAGTATTTTTCCTTTCTGTTACTGTGTTGATTTAGACAAATGGGTAATGTGTTTCTGTGATAGTAGTCTGCCCATAAATCTGGGATTTTTAGATAGGTATTTGATAAGCTTTTAAAGCACTTTAAAGCAGTCTGATGGAAAGCATGGGCAGGCTTAACACTATTTTTAACTTTCATACTTCTAAATTTGGCTGACCTGAATTATGCCTGACCTAGATGCCATCAGACCAAAGGAATTAATGTATTGACTGAATCCAGCTTAAAAAAAACCACAACCAACCAACCAACCACCATCCCTAAAAAAACCCCACAAAACCAACTTACTTTTTAAATATTTTATTGTTATCACAGTATGATTAATTTTTATGAACTGTACTCTTGAACTATACCCACAATTGCTTGTGTCACAGCTGACACCATTATGTACCACTATGGATACAGTGGGTAGACAGAGATCCAGCTCACTGAGGTACCAAGGAAGCTGAAAACATAAGCCCATGTTATAGATGACCTACACCAACATTGTTAGTTTTTACATAATTTCTGCAGTACATATAAAACAAATTTTAACATAAAAATGACAGTAGGTTTTTTAATTCTCCTAATTCTTTAAGCAAGTATGCATGTTAATGGACAGGGTCAAAATTACCTATGTAGCACCACACCTGAAAGCCCTTAATCTGATGAACTTTGAATGCTGCAGTTAGTGCAATTGCTGACTTTGCAGGGGGGTCTTTTTTCTGTTAGGTCAGTTATTTGTTTTCTTGGGGGGGGGGGTTATTTATTTATTTTTTTTTTTAACAGGAAGATTTGACACCTAAAGATATTGAAGACATAATTGATGAACTGAAGGCTGGCAAAGTTCCCAAACCTGGCCCAAGGTATGCTCTGTTTGTATAATGCTGGCCAACTACTTGAAGTCTGATCCTTCTGAAAAACAAGATTACTGTTCCAGTGATCTGAGGTCATAACCTACAGATAAAAAGCATTAATTCACATCCTGAATAGAATGGCATGTATTCAGTGCCTTGCAGCATCTTCAAAGCCAAAAAGAACTGGAAGGAACAGAGAATTTGCATGTTCTTGATGCACTAGAGGAGTGTGAAATGTGAAAACATTTAATTCTGATTTGGCTTAGTACTTAATAGCTGAATGGTATCACCTGTTGCCTTTTTTTTTTTTCTAGCTCATGTGAATCAAAAAATTCCTGTTGTTTGTTTGGCATCTTTTCAGTTTCTGACAAAACCCAGACAATTGCAAGTTTGTGGGAGGGTTATTTCTGAAATGTTATTTTCTACTGTTCTCTGTTAGCCCAACTACACATTTGTGTGAATGAAGGAATTAATTTGACTTGGGTGTGCTACCTATTCCTGTTGTTTCATCACGTTCTGGGCTTGGTTTTTGTTTTTTAATACAAGAACAACAGTCTTAAAACAACTATAGTTTCCAAACACAGGGAAGAATCTTTAACAAAAATATGACCATTATAATCAGATCCTGCATTTGGTATTACTGGGATCAGCATCACTTTTGTCTGGCCAACCTATAAATCAATAAAAAAGAAAATTAGTCATCCTACCTTGTATTTCAGTTATGAAACTGTTATGAAAGAAAGAAAAAAGTGGCTTCAGGCTTAAGTCAGATACACACAGTATGTGAGGAGATAATAGTACTAGCACTGGATAAAACACCTTTTTCATTTTTCAGGAGTGGACGTTTCTCTTGTGAGCCAGCTGGTGGCCTTACTTCTCTGACTGAGCCACCGAAAGGACCAGGTTTTGGAGTTCGAGCTGACCTCTAAGGATTTTGTAATATAAGATAAACTGTCTGAAAATAATAAACTCATTCTAAATCTCTGTAAAATTATATGCATTCTAGTACTTCTTTTAAAAATTAAGAAAGTAACAGCAGTTAGAACACCTAACTTATGATGGTTTTAACTACTGCAAAGCATAATCATAATTCTAGATTATAAGAAAAGTGGTTCTGTCAACTGTGAAGTGCCTCACTGAAAGAGTCTACTTATGGTCACTGAGGTGGGAATGCTGCATCTTTTGATCTGTCATTAAGAAAATCTTTTATCTTTCTCTATGGTTCTTTGAAGAAGCAACAAAACTGCCTAAATTACTGGCACATCTGGCAAATGCACAAGGAAACAAAATGAAAGGAAATTATCTGCAAAGCTTCATTGCTTGTTACTTTTAATTGCAATTTTAAAACAACAAAAACAAAAAAGGTGATCAAGCATAAAAAAATCTGGTAGGTTCCATAAGAAGTGTTTCTTGAATCTAATGCTTCCTACTACCATTCAGTGAACAGGGAAAATGTATTAATTATCTTTTTATCATGTTACCAAAAAAAACCCAAATAGCAGTAGTACTCTACATTATCCATTATACAGTATACTAGAACAGTTTAATATTTAGCTAATTGTAATATGTAAAACTAGGTATCTGGTTCACAGATCTTTCTTTGACCTTACTGCTGTGTACCTGCTACTTTTAAGAACAAAATTTGTGTGAAATTGAGGTTCTTCTCCCAATACAAAAAAAGTCAAAGATAACTTTTGGGTTTTTTTAATTACTGATACTTGTGTATAAAGCATTTGGCTGACTTTACAAGTGTAAGTACACACACTTCAATGTGAATGAGGAAATATGAACATGTCAGTTACCACAGACCAATACTTTGTCTGCCTCTACTAAAATCTGCCATGGAACTTACATTATTATAATTAATGTGGTAGATGGAGCTCAATTATATTACTTATATTTTATTCTGTATATTTAGTTTGGTTTGATACTCTGATTAACAGTTCTTTCCTAAACTGTTTTCCCTCGGCAGAGTTTTGTATCTACAGATTTCCCTGCATAATGGTTATCTCTTATAGTCTGTTCATGTCCTACCTTTGTTTCAATAGACTCTGTGAAGTTCCTTGATATACTGTTACACTTAAGTAGTGTTACTGCTGGTAGTTCTGAGAGCAAAATATGTATCATTTGTATGTAAAACTTGCTCTCCCTTCTACATTACTAAATTTATAAAATGAAATAACTGAACTGCATACAAATGGAAAAGTAAATTCAATAAATACAACTCATGAGTGAAGCAGTCACCCAATAAGCATGAAAAACCCCAATCTTATATGTAGATGTTATAAAGCACTGTGCATATGAGAAAATAGTGCATGGATTGAAATATTATCTGTAATTTAAAGTTGCTGAGTGCTCTTCTTCAAGGTCACTTGAGTGTTTCTAATAGACAGATGCCTTATAGCAGGCTAGGCAGCTGGCACTTCTCTGGAGACATGAGACAGCACACTGCATTTTGATGCAGAGATGCTTAGTTTTGTACTACAATCAGAGATTTTCAGTCACTGAATTCCTAGATGTGAGTTCAGCAATGACAGTCCAACCAGATGTTGCACACATTCGTGTTAAGACCAGCAGTTCGCACTGCTGGGAACACAAGATATTTCACCAGGAGGGCAGATCAAGGGAAGCACAGCACCCACCAACACAGTGCAGCTACAAAGACATTTTGCAGCTGTGCTGTATGTAAATAGAGGGGCTTCTAGAGACAAGGGGAAGGAACCCATATAGGGGGAGCAATTAGCACTTAACTGGCTGATGCTTTTTTTATTAGTCCAAACCGAGGTTCTTACAAAAGACTTAAGGAATCCTGTTTCTTAGTTACTGATAGATATTAAATCTTAACATCTGCTGCACATGTTACTCATGAGACTCCTTCCCTGTTTTGTCAGCTGCTGGTTGTGAACACCTACTAGCACACAATGAAATCCTGGAGCCACATACTACTCATGCTAATGCATGAGGATCAGGATGCAATGCTACACCACCACACTATACTTATAGCCTGTCATGTTTTAGAGGGTGAATCAGCAGTGGCAACCTAGTATAGTATTATGAGAAGGAAAAATACTCCTCCTCGGGAAATAGTTGTTAATCCACTTACATTGTTAGCCCCTAGCCTGTCCATTCTTCAGTCTGCTTGCCATCTCATGTGATGACCTCTGCAATCAAGCTGACATGAAGAATATGAAGCAAGTGCAACTCCCTTTGTGATATAGTCAGGGGTGCTGGAATACCTGCTCTCCAGATCATCTGACAGGCCTCCTGGTACACTAACAGAATCAAATGAAGGCAGTTGCTTTACCACACAAGTCATCTGCGCCAGCATATTATACGTTACAGTCACATTCTTGAAAGCATGTGAGAGAAATCTGCCTGAACAGATTAGGCAGATCAACAGTAAGCTATTGTGAAGTGTGTGAATATCTGGGATTTGTGATGCCATTCTTTACTCAGGCTGGAAAATGATGGGTGGAGAAAGTCTACATAATAGATAGCCTTAATCAAAGCAGTCTAATTCCAAAAAAATAATCTTTCTGACAAACTCACCCATCTGACTTGCACAATAAATATTAAGGAATTCTTGCTTTCTACATAACGGAAGAAAGAAATCCAGTAGCAGACTGAGCATGGCAATTAAGACTCCACTAAGTAGAAGGGCTTTGTTTAGTTGGTTTCTCAAAACACTACCTCTGAGACAGCCCATGTATCTTTAGCACTGCCCCCCCCCCGCCTCCACAACGCACAAGTACCAAACCACATGTGACTAAATTCTTTTAAGTCTTAACGTGTAATACTACTTTAATAAGCAGTTACAAAGCCTTTCACAAGTGCAGATGACCCATTTTCAAAGTTGCAACTAGGACTAACGTCAGCCTACCCCCGTAACCCCTTCTGATGCATTTGTATGACGTCTGCCTTACTGGCGCAAGCAAGACACCCCTAAAAGCTACACTTTTTGATGTTCTTAAACCTGGAAGCGGGCCCGAGCTCCAGACAGCAGGCTCTGCGGGACTGGGGCCCGCACACCCACACAGCCGGCCCTGCAGCACCCGCCGGGGTGGATGAGGCCCCCGGCTAAGCGCGGCGCGGCAGAAAGCAGCGACAAGGCCCAGGTGCGGCGGACTCGTATGCCCGCAGCCCCTCCACGCGAGTGCCCCGAAGGCGAGCGGCCCCCCGGCGCCGCGCCACACGCACCTGCGGCCAGAGGCTGCTCCCAGAGGCTGCGGACGCCTTCGCTGTGGACGCTTTCGCTGTGGGTTGCCGGCACGCAGCGATCCGGTCCTACCAGCTATGAACACTCACACCGGGCACCGAACAGCAGATACCCATACCCGCCTCATTCACATGAGCCGCCAAACTTCGCCCACCACGCAGGCGCAGTGCGCCGGCCCTTAAAACTCACTGCGCCATCACCGCCAGAAAACCCCTCCCCGAGGAGGGAGGGAGCGACCAGCACGGTCGTAGCGGCGGAGCGGCGCTCCGGGGAGGGTCGCGGCAGTAGCTGTAGACCGGCTACCGTCCCGCGTTCTGCCCTCGCCCCGTCCCTGCCTCTCCACCAGGCGCCAGGCACCCGGGCCGCCGCCATTTCCAGAAAGTTCCAGCCGCCGCCGCTGAGCACAGCCCGGCTGCCCCGGCGCGTGCGCACCGCTCCCGCGCCTTCCTTCACCGCTCTCTTACGCGCGCCCACCTCCCCCCCCCCCAATCCCCGCTACTGGCACCCTGCGAGCCCGTTATCCGCCGTGCACGCAGCAACGAGTGGGCCCGGGAAGGGGAAAGGGCGCGCCCGCAGCCGTGTCCCCCGGCCCGGCGGAACAGAGCAGTGCCGTAACGGACGTCGCTCCTTTCCCTCCCCAACGGCAGCCCCAGCGCTGTAACGCCCGCGCCCCGTGCCCTGTGTGAGGACCACGTGGGCGGGGCGCGGCCAATGAGAGCGCCGCGGAGCCCTGCTCGAGCACGGACGTTGGGGAAGGGGGAGGGGAACGGCAACGGCAGCGCAGGGGGAGAGGGAGGGAGGGCGGGCGGGGGAGGGGGGAGGAGGGGTGTTTTCAAACCCGGCAGCCACAGCGGCCGGAGCCGGGGCTGAGCCCGAGCCCTTGGGCACTGGCGGTGCTGGCGGGCGGTGGCCGCTCCCCTGCCGGATCCGCCGCCACGGAGAGAGGACGGAGTAAGCGGCGGGAGAAGAAGGAGGACGCGTCCCGCCGCCGGCTCCCTGGAGAAGGTGAGGACCGGAGCGCACCTCCCCGACCCCCCCCGGTGCGCGGCGCGGCCCCCCGATCCCACCTGGTGCCGCGGGGTGCCACCCCCTTGTCTCCCACACGGCGGGTAGAGGGGCATCCGGGGAGCCCTCACCGCGTGCCGCCTCAGGGGGTGTAGGCGCTGCCCTGCCCTCCCGAGCATGGGGCACCGTGCCGCCCGTACTGAGCTCGGAGGGCAGGCTGCCGGGCGCGGGGGGCACGGCGGCGGTCAGCGGCGCTGGGCTGTCAGCCTGTCAGAGCCGCGGCGGGAGCCATGGCCGCCGCTGTCACCGTCTGGCGGCCGCGCCTCTCGCCCGCCCAGCCCAGCCCCTGCCCCGCCGTCCCGCGGGGGGCCCGTTAGCGGTGCAGGGGGCCGGGGCGGCCGTTGTGGCCGGAGGCACGGCCGGGACGGTGGTGTGGAAGGTGGCGGGGGCTGTACGGGCGGCCCGAGGCGCGGGTGCCGAGCGCGGCATGGCGGTGTACACACACTCATACACACACGTACGTGCCGCCGCCCCGTCTCCGTTTCGGGAATTTGGGCAGCTCGCTCCAGCCTCTGGAGTCGCTCCGCCGCTTTCGGCCGTGCCGCCCTGCCGGGGTAGCCTGACCTCGTCAGATCGAGACCTGGAGCGAGGAGGTGAGGCGTTCCCGGCGGCTTCCGTTGCATGCTCGCGGCTTCCCGGCTGTTGTGCAGAAGAATACGTCGAGCTGCCTGGTGTGCCAGTGCAAGGCAGCCGCAGCTGGTGTGGAGCACTGTAACTCGCGAGGCACAGGTGACACTAGGCAACAAAGGAAGGGCAAGAAAAGAGAGGATGCCGGGCTGAGCTGCACGGTTCTTTATGTAGTTCTAGCCTGACTGCAGGAATATTGCTAATATTCAGTCTTTTATTTAGTGTTTGTTACGGACTGGATAGCTGACAGGAAATTAAAGGATATTAATATTTATTTATTTATTAATTTATTTAAACTCCCAAATAAAATGAGTAGTTCAATGTCAGTGTTGTCAAATAGAGATCTTGTGGAAATTGTCTGGATGCTGTCACTGTGTTCTGTGCCTGCCTTCTGTGGGCTATGGGATGTAGAGGAAAATCTGAATTCTGTGCCTCTGAATTGCAAGGTAGTTCGTGGGATAAAGCAGTTCTTTAATGAAGACAAGTGAGTAAGTTGTGATTCTTGTAGGAACAAAAAGCTATCAGACAGATGTGGAATGGTCCAAATTTACTTACGTTCCAGGAAAAACTGTTTAATCTTGGAATGCTAGGAGAGGGTGAGCTCATCATGTCTATAAGAAATCATTAACTTTTATTAAAATAATTCACTGTTATTGACATGTCATGATTTGGGGGGCGGGGGTGTGCATTTCTGCTCTCGAGTTTCGAAGCAGCAAGAGTTTGGGTGGTTTTCAGTATGCAGGTTGGCAGCAGTTTGGTTATCCTCACATCTTACCCTAGGTAGGAACATGGTGAGCTACCCACAGGTGCTGGGCAGCTGCAAAGAGCTAATGGCTCTGTGCTTGCTTTCCTTCTTCCACTGTAATCATTTGCTATAGTTCAGTGGATAATAGTCATCAGGATACTAGATCTAATGAGAAAATGAACATGAGCCAATTTCAGTATGCTCTTGCAGCCCGGAAAGCCAACCGTATCCTGGGCTGCATCAAAAGGAGCGTGACCAGCAGGTCGAAGGTGATCCTGCCCCTCTGCTCTCATGAGACCTCACCTGGAGTATTGTGTGCAGTTCTGGTGTCCTCAACATAAAAA
>JBCJKH010015166.1:0-26594 GCA_039877255.1 Loriculus beryllinus | reverse complement strand
CAGGAAGAATGTGGTGAAAGAATAGGTATAATGCAGGAGGGAGAGCTGCCTGTGCTTGAGGATCACTTCATTTGTGTGGTTTTGTTTTTGGGTTTGTTTTTCTTTTTTTTTCTTTCTCAGTTAAAGTTTTCAGCAGTTGCTGTCTGTCCACTTTCCTTTTTGGAGAATTTCCACATTTCTTTCTGCAACTCCATGATTTAAAATACCCTTTGTCTCTGCCAAGTCTGTTGGTTGCATTGTTGGAACTTTTACTGGTCTCCAGTAAAGAGTGGAATGTTCAGGCTAGTGCTGCTTTGGCCTTTGTGCAGCTTTTGCCTTTCTGTTGAAAAAAGTAAAGGAGTATAATATGTTTAAAGTTTAAAGGGATGCCATACTCAGAGATGCTGCAACTTAACAGATTGTCAGCTCTTACTTTGAGCACTTGTTTTGAAAACTTTGAAGTGGATTAGCTCGTGGTTACTTTCGCTAATTATAATGATTCCTTTATTGAGAAAATAGATTAAGCAAAGAGCAGTAGCTTTGCTCATTATATATCTTAACATAATATATTAATGTTTCCATACTGCTGTGGAAAGACAACTGTCTTAAATCCTGAGACTTTCAGTTTGGGTTTTTTTCTGTGCTGCATGATGTTTGTTGTGTTACACTTAAATCTAAGGAAGAATTTAGTGAAGAACATAGATCTACCAAATTCTTTTCTATTTGTTTCAAAGAGCCACATATCTTGAATCATATTTCTCTAATGAAGTAGCTGCCAAGCTATGTATTATAACATCTGTTGTTTAAAAAGAAATATGTTAATATTGGCTTAAAATTTGAATAGTGTACGTTTTCTACTTTTACTTATTGTGGGGTCAGTTGCAATGGTTATGTCTTGGGTCTTTTGTAAGTTTTTATAATATAAGCTTAAACTTGGAAAACTTGATAAAGAGTGCTGGTTTTGATTTACTTCTTGGTTTAAATGTAATCAAATGCTTTTAATTACGCAGTTGATGGAGCTGCTTATAAAAGATACATAAAACAAACAAAAAACCCAAACAGAAAATAGTAAAAATATAGTTGCATGTGAGCTTAGTAAAAATTTGTAAGAGCAGGATTCTCTACCCATGGATAGTATAATTATTTAGTTACTGACAACTTGCATCGTCTGTACTAATGCACTTTCAGGTAATGTGAGGAAATATTGCTGCTGCTTTACTTGCATTATAAAGGGTCTGTTACGTATTCCCTATCTTTCCTATGTTTTTTAGTGAATATCCCAAGTAATGTTTAAGAAATGAGACTGGGCTTTAGTTTTCAAAACAGTAGAAGGAAATAAAGTAGTTGTTTAAAGTGGTTAACTGTTCTTAAAATATTTGTGTCTTCAAAGAGCTTTATGTAATTTCCTGAATAGGTTTAGTAATGGGTAAAGATAATTCAGTTTAAGGTATTTTCTGTTGATATTATTTACCTTGGGAAAGTGACCCTGAGCTAAATTGCAATGTGTGATTTGAATGCCCATGTGCTGCCCTTTATTGGTTTGATTGGGGGAGATTATCTGGTTTTCTAATATACTTTAATTACTCCACTTATATGAATTGTCACATTAGAAGCTTCTTAACTGTTGAGCCTGTTCTGAAAGACCTACTAACAATAGGAATATACTAGGCTCTTCCACCGAGATTTGAAGATTTATACCATCAATGAAAGAATTGGAATAGCTCTGTTTAAACCCACTGTATCTTCAATAGGGAAGAGTACGTCATCTGCTTCTATTCAGGCAGCGATTGGTGTATGGTAAATTGAAAGGATCTGTAGCCTTTTTAATTTTGATAATAGGCATTTTTTCAATTAAGGGAACATAATGCAAAATACGTTTTAAGATGTTTAAGGGCGATGTTTTCCTGATGTGTGTGGGGGAAAAAAAATGAAAACACAACAAAATAGAAAATGGTATGATTAAGATTTCTGGGTGGAGAAAAGTGGAGTATCTTTTAGCAGTGATTAGCTAAGGTTTTACAGAAAAGCTGGGATAATTGAAATGGTGCCCTAATGTCTGTGTGTGTCTCTTGCAGCTTAAGCTAGATGCACTGGCATTTTTATTTACTCTCTCTATATATATATCTGCACACACATATAACCAAGCCCTTTAAACTGTGGTCTGAATCACCTCAGTCCAAAAACGTTGGGGTGACTTAGGCCTCTTTTGACCTTTTACTCCTGAGTACTAGGACACATCTGCCTGCCTGCTACCTCTGTTCAGGTGAGCTAGGAGGATAGCAGAACTTGGAAAACTCCTTTCAAATGGTGTAGGGGTCCCTCATGATACAGTGGTCTGATGGCCTACAGTAACAGGCCCAGCTGAATAGAACTTGTTTGTCATCTGCAGCATGCATGTCTTATACAACAACCCACTCTTGCCTCCTATGTGGGACTTGTTTACTGCTAGCCTGCAGAAAATGCAAAGTGAAGAATTGAATCCAGTGTATGGTGTGGGTCCAGAGATGTCTGATTCAGTGTCGGGAAGAACAGAAATCTGTGTGCTTAGAACAGTAGAGTCCCACTGCTGAAGATAGGTACTTGTTGTTTGGGAGGTTTTGTTGTTTTTTTTTAAATGCCAGCAGTCCAAATGATTAGATATCTGTTACCTAGTGACTAGGACATAATAAAGGAAAGAAAGGCTGTGTGGAGACCTCATAGCAGCCTTCCAGTATCTGAAGGGGACCTATAGAGATGCTGGGGACTCTTCATTAGGGACTGTAGTGACAGGACAAGGGGTAATGGGTTAAAACTTAAACAGGGGAAGTTTAGATTGGATATAAGGAAGAAGTTTACTGTAAGGGTCATGAGGCACTGGAATGGGTTGCCCAAGGAAGTTGTGAATGCTCCATCCCTAGCGGTGTTCAAGGCCAAGTTGGACAGAGCCTTGGTTGACATGGTTTAGTGTGAGGTGTCCCTGCTTATGGCAGGGGAGTTGGAACTAGATGATCTTAAGGTCCTTTCCAACTCAAACTATTCTATGATTCTAAGATCCTCAAGATGAAGTGAGATGTCATGGCATTTCACCTGTGCTTCTTACATGAGGCTTGTGCAGATGTTGGGTGCCACTCACTTCATTCTTTAGATGGAAACTCAGACTCTTAGGTAACCTTGTGACTGGAGACCTTAATGTCACCCTGTGTGAATTCAGGTCTGTGCAAGGTTGAGAAACTGTCTTCGCAAATAAAATTCCAGGGTTTGAGGTATAGCAGGATCCTTCATTGGCAACAAGATGGTAAACCCATTGACAATCTGTGTCTTCCCCTACTCCCCCTTTAATACTTCTACTTTCATGTATGTCTTGTAAGCTAAAATGTCAAGGCGTGCAAATGTTTTTCTCAGCACTCAGGGGACTATAGTGGCATTCTTGTGGTGCTGTCAGTTTTTTGGTGTATGGTATGTGAGTTCCTTGTCAGATTTCCTAGGTTTTCTCTAGTAATCACTGAGTGCAGACAGTTGATCACAGAGCCTTTGGTTCTTTCACAAAGATGACAGCTCAGTCTTTCAGATACAAGGATTTCTGCCATCTCTTTGTGTGTTCTTCACCCACCCAGAGGATTACTCAAAATTATTTGTGAACTCTGAATACTACAGACAGCACAGCTTAGGACACATGTTGAGTAAGAAAGCAAGCTCTGTGCAACAAACTGAAGTTCATTTATGATTTCTTCCAGCAGGCTTGCACAATAAGTTAACTTCTTTAAGGAAAAGGTCTTTCAATAAGCCTGCTGAACGAGTGCTTGTGAAGCTTCAAAGTTTGGTGTTAGTTTCAGGGGGTACTACTATGTTACCAGTTACCTTAGGATTAGAAGAATATATTGAAAATTGAATATCTGTGTTTATTAAATTAGAAGTCACCAGTCATAGTCTCAAACAACAGCTTTTTTGCAGCATTAGGTTTCTGAACTGCAAAACCCATAAACTGTTCCAGCTTTAACTTCACTAGAGGAAAAGTTTTCGATATCCTTGTAGTGGAAATGTGGGCACTTAGAAATGGCTGAGTTAGAACATCTTCCTCAAAATTTGGCATACAGATATATGAAAGCAAATGTTGAATGGTTTGCCATGTTCAGACAGTGTTAGGCTGATGAAATTGACTGAAAGATGAGCACAGTTGGTCCTGTGTAAAATAGGAAAAAACTATTGACCAGAAAATATGTAATGATTAACCTGCTACCACCCTGTTTTATGAAATGCACAGAACAACTTTTGATATTTTTTGGATCTTATCTTGTGAAGAGGTGGGCTGGGCATGAATGCTTGGTGTTTCTTCTTTTCTATGTTCTGTTGCAGATGTAGTAGTATAAATTTTGATTGGTCATTTAGTCTCCAAATCAGACTATATCTTTCTAACTGCATCATTAGACTCTACTTAGACTCTAGCAACAGATGGTATGAAATAAATATTAGCACAAACTCTGTCTTTGCATTTTGTGTTATGACACTGAATAGTTTTATGAACAGAACAACAGAAGTCAGAGCCTTGCTAACATATTTAGGGTTTTTTTCTTACCAGTTCATCATTACTCCAGAACTTAGAGAAGTCTTAGAAAGTTCCTTCAAAGCTTGTGGAGCCATACTTTGTATCTTAGCTGTACAGTTGAGGACTTTTATTGCCACCTTGCCTGAAACCTAAATACTAATTTAAGGAGAGATTTGAAGTCCTTGAGAGTATAACTGTGCCTTGGTTTATTTTGGGTTTCTCCCTGGATCTGACTAAGCATCCTTGTATCTTCCGCAACTACTTTTATCTTTGGCAAGCAATATTGAATGAACTCTCCTCAGTTTCATGGCTGCTACTCAGAGTGCTGTAGATAGCAATAATGCCACAAGAGGAGTGGTTTACACTAAGAAAAGTCATTAGCAATGTTAGAAACAGAATTATGAGCTGTATTGGAGACAAAAAGTAAAAATGCAAGCTGAAGAGAAAGGCTTGAGATTTTTTTTTTTTCCTCTTCTGTCATGTGCTTTCTACTTGCTGGTAGCCTAGTGGAGATGGAGAGTATTGAAATTTCTTGTTCTGTATCTTGCATTTCTGAGGCTGTAAAACATCAGAGATTAGAAAGCACTTATTTCTCCTCTCTGAGCTTCAGAACGTATTAAGTGCAACAGAAACCAAATAACACTTTGCATTTCCACTATTGTTGTGGTAGAAATCTTAGAAAGTTCCATTGCTCTGATGACAGTGAAAATGGGCTTACTTTTGTGAAGACATTTCCAGTAGTTTCCTTTATCTTTCAAAGCCTTTTGTATTAGTCCTACTTAAAAAGTATCTGGCTTTTCAAACCTTTCAAACTCTGATTGATAAATAACTTCCTTAGCTGGTTCATGGGAATGCCTTCTTCTTGCTTATGTTCACTTCAAGACTGTGTGCAACAAAGAATGCTAAATGAGAGAAATCATCTTTCTGTGGTGCTCTGCTGTTCAGCAACCTACTAATCTGGGTTCTTACTGCAAGTTTAATTACAAAGGAAAGATGGAACATTCATTTAGTGATACTCTCTAGTGCGAGTAATGCTAATCCATTCATCTTCTAACTTCAAGAAGGGACAGGTGTCTTGACAACTATTACGTACCTTTTTTAAATAAATAAAGGAAACTGTCTTTTGTCTGGAAAATAACTGCTTCTTTGCTTTCGAGTCTCTGCGATTCTTCAGACAACATAGTAAAACATTAATGAAGGTTAATTGCACTACTCGTTGTAGCTTTACAGCTCTAAATAGTTATACTTGTATGCAAACAGTGTTCTGGATATTCTCTGTTCTCTGTTTCCACTCCATCTGTTTCCTTGCAGTCTCTTTTCCCCCAAAGAAAAACTATTTCCATAAAGGAATTGGCATACGATTTTGTTCTGTTACTTTTGTGATATGTGGTGATGGCCAAGAGGTGGCAATAAAGACAGTAAAATATTTTGCATGTCTTTACAGTTTAGCCAGGACAAAAACCTCTGTTATCCAGCTGGGGACCTGTAGGTAAGCCTAGTCGGGCGCTTGCTATTTTGCCCTGCACATGCTACTTTAGGTCTTACACATGAATGGTAGCACTCAAGTGCACTGTTTACCCATGCTGAATCCTGCTAAAGTTGGAGGTAGATGTTGTCAGTTCATCTGCTTTTAGACCATGAAGGCCTTTGTGTGGTTTTAAGATTATGTTCCTTCTGCGCAGGTAAGTTCTGTGGGGTTTTTTTTGGTTTTGGGTTGGCAAATTATCATTAGCTTATGAAGATTTAAGTGGAAATTACGAGGTTCTAGTGATCATGTATACAGTAGATTAGAAATGACTTGTTTTGCAAATATTTAGAAGGTTTCTATAGAGGATGTAGGTTCCTGTAGAAGGAATTTAAGCTCAAGCAAGCCTATTGACAATTGAGTTTGGCAAAGCACTGACAGAAAGGCTTGTAAGTTTTACTTTGGTAGGCACTGTGATAATGGAATAGTATGTCTTAGTTGACAAAGGTCTACATAGTTACATCTAATTAGGATGTAACCAAAATCTACTTAGTTCCACCTTTAAGAATCCACTAGATCAAAAGTTTATACTTCTACTTCGCCATTTTACTTAAAGAGAGTATCATGTTATGATAAACATCTGTGCAGGTGCTTCTTTGGAACCTGTAGCTCATCCTAAAAAAGACTCAAGAGGAAGCAAGCACCTGTGAACATACAAGTTTTTAAACTTGTAGATTAAAAAGGAGGACTAATGAATTTTGCAACAAGTGTTTTTGGCTGCTAAGAGCCAGGGTTCTTGGGCAAGCACGACTCATTTCTTTCCCAGAACAGATTTCTCCTTTATAGGATCAAGAATCTCTGTTATTTTGAGAGGCCGTCCAAAATAAAGGGAGATCCCTTCAGACTCTCTGGAAACTTATGTATCAGTATGTCTGATTCTCAGAGTAAATAAGTAAGGTTGTTTTCCTACGTAGATGTTTATTTTGACAGGTAGGTATATCCTTCTGTAGGACTGTGATGTTTGTATTCTATGCAGCTGTCTTAATGATGTGATTTAACTTGCATATGACATCTGTACTCACAAGCTACACAGGTTCTTCTAGCCACCTGTGTAGGTTTTTGTTGGAGTAAATTCTGTCCTGACTACATAGTATAAGTTGCTGGAGAATATAGAAGGCTTAAACCTTTCTGTATGTTGAGCATATCAGCAAGAGGAGAAAACTGACAGTAGACATGCTGCTGCTGAGGTAAAGAACATCTGCAGTTCTAATTGGTAAAACAGAGTCATAGACTGGCTGAGATCAGAAGACACCCCTGGAGGTCATCTGGTCCACCCCTCCACCTGCTCAGAGTGGTATGAGCTAAAGCAGATTGCTTATAGCCATGACCAGCTGAATCTGGAATTCACCCCGACAGTGTGAGTAAAATGTTGTTAAGTTGTGATTTGAGTTTATTGGGATTCTTTGTTGAACCTGTTGCTGAAGGCTTGATAGGTTGTAAAACTGTCAAACTTCCTTTTTTCTTTTTTTTCTTTTTTTTTTTTAATAGTGTGGAATAGGATTACCTACAACAGTTGAAAAAAAAAAAATAATGTGCTTTCCCTGACCTACTTTCATTTTTAATAGTCAAAGGATGCATTCTTCTTGTACTGCCTGTATGTGGTAGTCTTGTAAAGCTATGTTGCGTTCTACTGAGTTCTGCTGCTTATTCTCAATGAAGTCTTATTTTTTTAGTGACTAATTAACTGGTTGCATGAATAAGAATTATTTGCACTCCCTTGCACTTACTAAAATAGCAGTTTCTGATATTGCTGTTTTAAGAAAGAAAAGAAAAATACATGTCTGTCCTCTCTATGTTGTTTGTACTAGAACTTAATTGGAGAGTCCCTTCCAGTGCCTGCAACTCAGAGTATGCCTGTGAGTGAGAAACTGAAAGTGAAACAACTTTATTTTCTTCTGCCAAAGCAGGAATCTGAAAAGTAATTAAATCATAAGTATTAATAAAAGCATTTCTTCAGAAACTATTATTTGATTATTGATAAAATTTGAAAATAAAATTAATGTTATTTTTAATCTCACAGAATTCTTTCAAGAAATAAAACAATTATTTATTCAACCAGTTGTATTTGTACCCTCATCGTCCTGTTTGTTTCTTTCCAGCGTTTCCTTGTAGAATGATCAGCCATATATGAAAACAGTAATGCTCGTATCTTGCATGAAAAGACAAAGGGTTAATGTGAGAGTAGAGAAATAAGACAATATGCGAATAAGACAATACTGACAAAACATCTTCCAGATTTGTCTTGAATTCTGGCACCGGTTGCAGTTCCTTACTGGCCCACATGGGGGAACGCTGTAGAAGTAGTATATGTGGTTCAGAAGGAATGATGCCCTTTATCACTGTGGAAACCATCCCTGCCACACTGAAATGGAAGTCGGTGTCTGACTTCTGGAAGGCACGTTTATCGCCATTTTGGAGAGACCAGTGTGGTTTTTTTTTCGTTTGTTTGTTTTATTGGTGCTAATGTCAGAACATAATCCTGTTCTTTAACATTTATTTCCTATATCTTGGTCCTCCCAGTTTGAGCCAGGGGATGTGTACGTATGCGCATAAAAAGAAGCTTTAATGCAAGTCTTTCAGAATCAGGGAGCATTTTCTAAGTAATTGCTAACCATTCTCTGATAAAAATGGCATCTGGTTTATGTTATATGTAAGCTCCACAGACTTTCAGCTTTGGTAATTTAAACTGTTTAATCAGTTTTGTCAGAAAATATTAGTTTAAATGCTTTGAGTGCAGCACTCAATATGATAAAATAGTGGTGATAGAATGATGTACCTTTTCTGCAAGATATACGGACTTATTGATGAAGATTCTGCTATTCTTGCACAATCCGGGATGCCATTGTGATATCAAATGTCCTACTGTTTTATGCTTTTGGATAAAATAGCATTTTATTGTGAAATTATTAATCACTTAAGACTGTGGTTTTGCAAGTTCATTTGTCATATATGTATCCAGTCCACATGCTTCACGATTAAGCAAGCTTGCAGCACTAAGACTTCTGTGAAACAGTGTATTATCCTGACATCTTAAGCTGGAAGGACTTGTGTTCTGAAATGTTGTCCGGAATGTAAATATCCATATGATTGAGATGTAAACCAAAGAATACCTACTGTAAAGACAGTTTCTTAGCCCTGTGTATTTTCTTTAATAACCAACTAGCATTTAGGATTTCAGACTTGTGAAACTATTTCTGTTCAAAAATAGAATTGAAGAAATCATAGTATTTGATCTTACTTTTTGTTACTTCAGGTACCTTCTCATTCAATGCTCCCCTGTTTCAGATGTCTATTTATATTAAATCTTCTTTTGGGATTCCTGTTACAAAGCACCATCTTCCCCACTTGTCTGTTTTCAGGGTTGTGTGACCTGTCAGTTTAGGCCATGTTTGTCAACATTTTTCACCCTAAACAACATTATATAATTACATTCATTCTCATAGTGATTTTTTCTCCCTTTTTATTTTTTTAAGTCAGGATACAGTTCAGTGTTCTAGGAGATGCTCAAGAGTCAACTAGGAGAGAACTCACCCCTACTTCTTTTATTTCATACCTTTTCTCAGTACCTTGCAGGGATTTTGGAGGCAGTCTCTAGTGTCTTCTTTAGGATAGGGCTTGGTGCCTATCCAGGATGGATATGATGGGTTTACCCAGGTTTTGGGTCCATGAATCTAACTGATTCTTTGAGAGTCCCCCGTCCTTTGAAAATGACACCTTTTTGGATATTTGAACTTTAATATTTAGTGATTACTAATATTACTGTGAGATGTTAAAGTAGAATTAGAGCCTAGCACACTCATTTTCTTTAATTCTTCCATGTTCACCATCTACTAGAAGAACATTAAAGGTCATTTACAGATAGCTGGGATCCTTTTGTTTCTTTTTTTATGTCATGTTCAGTTTTTTTTTGCTCTTTTATACCAAGCAAGACTAGATTGTTTGGCATAACATCTGCATGGATATTTTGAGAAAATTTTAGCTTTTGTGATTTTTTTTCCAGTGCCTTGGCAAGACATAAACAGTAATTAATTCTGTGTGAGTTTAGAAGTCTGATACAAACAAGCTGCTCTGATTTTTTTCATCATCTTGATGTACAGTGTGACATTTACAGTGGGAGGACCTCAGAATCTATTTAGGACTGGAAACTTTGGAGAAAGTAAAGAAAGAAAATGGGAGTGTGTTGCAGAAGAAGTGAAACTAGTGCTTCTTGTCTGTGTTTGCATGCCTCTTGCATAAAGGTTAGTGTCAGTAACCTTTATGTTCTGCTGTGTCAGAAGTGCTGTCTGTTGTATGTTAGAGTAGCACTTCTGCAGATAACAGAATGTGATCACAAGTTGATGGGTTTTGGCTGGGACTCCACTTCAAAGTAATGAACTGAATGGATCTCTGGGGATAAGTTACAATTGTGCAGTTCAGGATACTGCTCCAACAGGAGTCCTCTTGCAAAGTTGGAATAAGTCATCTAACTTAGGAAGAGGTTGCAGGAAGAGAAAAGAGGGTCCCATGTTCAAGAAAGTTGAGTACTGACCCTGAATATTACCAAGTTTAAGTCTATTTTGGAATTTATGTAAGATGCAGGCTTTTTTGTGTACATTTGCCAAGTGTTTTTCTCACTTGTGGATAACTGCTTTGACACTGTTTTACCTTTTTCCTTCAGCAGTGATAGGGAAGAGGAGTCGCTTGCAAAAGTTGAAACTGAAGTCACTGGTAGCTATGGTCTAACCAAGTATAAAGTGCTATCTAACATGAAATAATCTGAAAAATGGAGTCTGGGTTTGGCAGATTGCTGAAGCTCCTGACTTCATTAGTTCTGTGAACTGAAGTTGCCATCTGTAAAATGAAGGACATAATGCATTTTCATCTTTCAGTGATATTGTGAAAATAAATTAATGTCTGTGAAAGGGGAATCCTAACCATTATTATTCCCAGTTTTGATTTATGGATAGTAAGTTCTGTAGTGTTGTCCATTATAGGTCCTCTTTTTTATTTAGGGTGTGTTTTAAAATAATAATAATTAAAAGTATTGCAGACATTTCCTTCTCTTTAAGAAGGTAGAAATCAAGACAAGCTGAAATACCAGGGAATCCGGGTATGAGTAACCAGTGGATTCTCTTTGTCTGGAAGTAAGTGAAGCCACTTGTTGTATGTGCTTCTGGTCAGTAGTTTCTCAGAACTTCACCAAGTTCTCAAAAAAATTTCACACAGCAAGAAAAGCCAGTTTCTTCAGTTGCTGTGAGAATTTGCTTTTGCCAGTAGTAAGAATGATCACAAGGTTTTTGCCTCGAGTGCTACTTAAACCTTTCTATAGGAGCATTAAGAGCTAAACTGGTTTAAAAGGAACGTCCAGAAAACAAGTATGTTGCTTGATCATGTCTAAGGAAGTATAAATAAAATCAGAGTTGTAAGATACCCTGAAAATCTGTTTTTGTCTTCTTTTGATTTTACTTCCAGAGGCATATCAGTGCAAATGTATTGCTTTCATTCTGCCAGGTGAATTTTTGAGTTTTAGTTACGTATGTGACCATGAGAGATGTTCAGTGCTACTTCAACAAGAGTCCTTACTTGCTTGACGTTTATTGTAAGTGTAGTGGCAAGAAAACATTAGAGAAAGAAGTACAGGCGTATTTCTAATGAGCTGTGACACAAAAGAGAAGCCATCTCTTGCTCAGATACAGCTGTTATTGAAGCGTGAGCTGTCTGAAACTCACAGACCAGTAGTGCCTCTAAAATTCAGTCAATCCATGCAACAAATTTCAAAGCATATTGGGTTATGGTATCTTCAATTGAAGAATTAGATTTTGTAAGTCAAATACTGGGCCAAAGTTTGTTTTGTTTTTATTCAAGTGGCCTGCTCATAAAATACAACTGCATAGTTTATATGTGTCTATAGCTAGTCAGCAATAAGAAGGTTTTTATTCTTCATGTTTTCTTCTACAACTTTTTTTTTTTTTGCTCCAGTAACAAACTTGACCTGGTCTGTGTAAAGTGTAAAAACAGCTGAAAATGTCTGACTGACCAGATAACTGAGGGACTTGGATGACCTCCAGATGTTCCTTAACCTCAGTTATTCTTTAATTCTATGAGCAATGAAGTTCTTGTGTTCTTTGATAAGCATGTGTTTAGTTTTTTTAAATCAGAGAGGCAGGGTAAAGCCTTATTAAAACTTAATCAAAAAACTACAGATTCAGTCATGTTCTTTACTAGAGCATATTTGTTAGAAGTAGACAAGTTTAGGTGCTATGATTAGCATGGAAACTAAATTGAAGAGTATTGTGAAGTCAGTGGAACTTGACACTTGAAACCAAGCACAGGTAAACTTTGGCTCTTAAAATAGGGATTTGAAGGTGTTCTGTGTCGGAGCCCGAGATCCTATATAGGCAAGTGCAAAACCCCTGTAGAATATTGTTTGTTTTCTACATAGGAAAGAGTTGTATGTCCTCTCATTTTTTGCTCTTCTGAGTAGAAATTCCTAGACTATGAGATATGTTCTTTATTTTGGTAGGAAGTAGTGGTGAGTTCCAGCTGAAGTACTGGAAAATCTTTCTTGCCTGAGTGTCGGCTGTTTTTCAGGGACTTCGTCCTTGTGCTGCGTAGTGGAGTCTGGCATGCAATGAGTAGGTACTTCAGAGTATATTAAAAGCCGTTCTGGAGATTATGAGTAGTCACTGCTTATTCCTGCTTCGCTGTTCAAGGACACCCTTATAAAATGGGGTTAAAATACTCTGTTTTCCTTATTACAGAAAGCTTTGTGCAATTCTTGGATGTTTGGATCTCAGGCATCTAACATTTCATACCAAAATCAGAAGTGTTTTGACAGGGCAGCAAGTCTTGTAGACCATTCCATGTATTAGCTAAGATCTGTGGAGTCTCCAGAATACACATATGCAAATTATGTCATGGCATATCTTTCTGAAAGGTGTGTTTGTTAGGTTGGTGTTCTGTTCTCTTGGATTTTTTTAAATGTATCATCCAAAATCTAGCAGGGAGAATTGTTGGGGGGGGGGGGGGGAGGGGTAAGGCACTTTTTCTGAGGTTGCACAATAGGTATAGCAGAGAAAGGAGTAAACTGATTTCAGCATTGCATGTTCTGGCCACAGACTCATCTCAAGTATTGTGCAAATCTTAAAGGAAAACTGTAATAAAAACTAATTCCTGTTTTGTCATGTTTTACCATCAGATGCTGCTGTAAAATCTGCCAAATTTGTGACTCATGTCCACCCTGGGTACTGCATTTGCACTTAATACCACAACAGACTGTTGCCTTAGGCACCAGTAGTTTGAGACTGTGTTGAAGCTTAGTTCTTTCATCATAACTGTGACACTGGAATCTGGATGGCCTGCACCGTCGCAGTCATGTGTGAAAAGGGCTTGTGAATATTTTCCAAATAAAAAAATGTTCTTGTCACCTTTCATTTGTGTAAGCCACTGCATGTACCATTAAGGCACTTCTCTCTAGCATACTAAATTGATGTGCTACCTAAAGCCAGTAGTATTTAGTAATTCATGCTAGTTATTGCTAGAGAACTGAATTGCAAGTGTAGTGAGACACCATGGAGTGCAGGGCAAAAAGTACCTGGTAATTTGTTAGGTTCATTGTAGTTGATGGTCTTTTAGTGCATGCCACATCCCACAGGAAAGGGGTGATGGTAAAAATTTAGTCTTAGATAGTATAACATACACAATGAGCCTCTGTTTCATCTTTTCTTATTCAAAATGTGTTTTTCTTTAAGCTTGTAAAGGATAATGTGCTTCTAGCCTGCAGCAGGAGGTGGGCTTGCCAGTAGGGATGTACTGCAGTGAATGTTTAGTCTGTTATAGTTGCACATGTCTAATGTATTTTCAGCTTTTGGGAAAAGTGTTTTATTATATAGGTCTTATACCTGCTCAACTTTGACTTTAGCACCCTGCAGTGCCTTTGATTGCTAAATGATTGGGAGGAAGTCTTTTTTGGGAGATCCATATAGCACTGTTTTCATAGGACTCTGCACAATATCTGGAACTGGTGTTGCTTAAATGAAACCTTTAATAGCTCTTTCACTGTAAAGATCAAATAAACTGCTGCAATGGTTGTAGAATAGCTGTGTTTATATAGTTCTCTGGATTGAAGACCTTATTAGAAAGACTAACATTTTTGTGGCTACAGTCACTCTGAAATTTTGAAATCTCAAACCAGTATTTTGTATGTTCTGATGAGATTTTGAAGTGCACATCCTGGGCAATGTCCCGTTCTTTACCATCATTTTGACATTCTGATGAGTCATGAGCAGTGTTTAAGATTTCATTTCTACAAGTATGTCTGTCCAAGGAGGTAATGGAAAACTGACCACAGTAGTAAGTTGTCATCCTCCGTTAAAGCTAAAAGGAGATGGAACGCTTGTGCTTTTTTGCAGGGCCACAGGAATGGCAAGACTGAATAATTTTGGTTTCTGTTCTATGTTCTAGGGGGGAAAAAAAAAATCTTCTGTGTTGATCACAGAGTCTACTGTGCTTTCTTCCCAAGCATAATCCCTTCTGACTTGTCCTCTCAAGTTTCTCTGCAGCTTCCTCATCGCAGTCATATTCTCTCATTTAGTAATCTGAAGTTTTACTCCTCACAGGCATACTTCTGTGGGGGAAATACCAGGTAAAAATAGATGCTCTTTTCATACATGTGGTGTTTAATTTCCCAAGCCAGTGTACGTTGTACTCGAATGAAGTCTTTCCCCACACTCACAAATTCCATGTCTTGCGTGTCTTAGCGTGTCCTCAGCCTCTAACCGAAAGATCCCAAATAATCTTTTGTTCCATCTTGAGCAATTTTTTTCTTACTGGACACCATGGGTGAAAAGGTAGATGCTGATCTGGTAACACATGCATTGCAGTCTGACTGGCAGCTGGTTCATTGTATAGCAGTATGTTATGGTTAAATAACTCTGTGTATAGAAGCACTGAGTTTTGTAAGAAGAAAAAAATTGACAATGCTGCTGCATCTCCCATCACATTTCGTTTAGTACTAGTAACACTGGAGTTTGTTAACAAGTCTCTTTTGGGAAGAAATCATTCTCTAAGCTGTTTGCTGAAGGGTTGTTTTTATTGTGAAATAAAATATTGAAGTAATTTGCAGTTTCCCGATATGAAGAAAAAAAGAACCCAAAGACTGTTAAACTTAGTTAAATGAACATCTTTTTGCTAGTATCTTTCTGCTTAAACTCTGCTCCTTACCATATGTAAAAAAAAAACAATTTTCTGTGGATTTCAGTCTTTTGTAATATACTCAGTGCATTAACCTTAGCTGCTTTTAACACTCCCACCAGAATGTAGATAACATTTGGTACGGCTGGGCGGGAGCTACCTACGTACTTCTTAATTAGCCAGTATGTACATAAGGGTTGGCCAGCTGGCTTTCTCTGAACAGAATATGTAATGTTGGCTTTTGCCTGCCTTTCTCTCAGTTCAGCTGTTCTTAGACATCTCTCATCTCATCTACCAACTTATATTTTCCTTTCCATAATAGAGTCTTAATAGCTTTGAGATGTAGATCATACTAGCCATTTCTAAATAATCTTGGAAGAGACAAAGTCTTGGGAATGGGAGGGGGGAGATTGCTAGGAGGAAATCAGGTCAGTGTCTTAGTTTGAATCAGGTATACACCTTTAAAATTACTATCCTTAGCTCTCCACACTGTGGTTTAGCTTGCTATACAGTGGCATATGAGCTTGATTCCTCCTGTTTTAAGCTGAGAGATGTGTTCAGCAATGTGCTGAATGTGCTCCAACCTTTAATGTGTGCTTAGTAGATGAGACTGCCCTAGAACTAGTCTAGGGTAAAACTGCTAAATGTGACTAGTGTAACTTCTGACTTTTTGTTGCCAGCTGTTCCAATCTACAGATCTGCTCTTGATAATTGTGTATTCCTTGCTAATGTAGGTGTAGCCTTAGCTGTCATTTTCAGAAGCTGAATTTTAGCAAAACATTCTGAAGTACTCCTGTCAAATATTTATAGCAGAAATTTTGTACACTCGATTCACTGTTTTCCAGTCTGGAGTATATCCGTACTGGAAGAGAGGGATTTTTTGTTCTTGGAGTATTGCATGAATTCTCTGGTTTTCCATATAGGTGAAGGCGTACTCTTTCATTAGTACTATATGTAAGCTTGTACAATGTAATGAGTTAATACAGTAATCTGTTGGTATTAGAGATTTATTATATGCCTAATTTTCTGTAGCTACCTGTGTTTGAAGTTCTGTGGTTGATAGGGTTTTTTTTTGGGTGAGGGTTTTTTTAATGAAATAATCATGGCTTTTTGTATCACTGGCTGTAAATCTGTCAAAATACTTTTATTTGTTACTCTAAGGGGGAAATAGATTTTTTTTTTTCTTTAAGTGAAAAATGATTGAGGAAAGAAGTTTAACAGTATTTCAAATAATGGGACATCGATAACTGATAATGAATGTGCAGGAAATATGTTCAAGCATAAAGACATGCAAGCATAAAATCTGATTATCCACTTTGTTATGTGCAGATAAGTTTCTTTAGTAGAAAAGCAGATTCTGTGTTTTATTGAAAAGCATGAAATAGATCAGTGTGTGAGAGAAAAAGCACAGCTGTGCCTGTTAGGGGAAGAGTGATGGTGCTGCTTGTTGTGACAGAGGAGAATAATTTGAATGTAAAGAGTTTAACACTCAGTTTAGGGTTCTGGTGATTTGAAATATGCCATCAAAGCTGCCTAATAAACCAGTTATTGCATTAACAGCCCTGAAGGAAACTCAAAGCAGACAGATCTAGGTTTCCCTGGAAGAACCTGCTAATGTTCTACATTTTCACTCTGAATGCAAATGTTTGTTGACTGTTCAGAACATGAATTGAAATGGCACTGCATTGCAGGCAAATGGAAATAAAATTAAAATGACAGTAAAATCACTTCTTCAGTTCAGAATTTGATTGTAAGATATACTATGTGATCATGGGCTGAATAATTTGCTTGCATTTCTGGACCATAGTTCTTATAAAAGAGCCACACTTTATGAAAAGAATTGGGTTTTTTCCCCCCTCAAATATTTGTAGCATTTATATCTGAAAAGTGTTTCACAGAGGGATTGTGAAATACCAAACTAGTACATAAAACACTTAATGAAAATACTGCCATGTGTCAATGTGATAGTTGTGATGGTTCTTCAATAATCCAGGATGTGATACTCGGTTATAGTGAATTTCCAAAACAGTTTTCTCTTCAAAACATAATTGGCTTGGGGTTGAGAATTGAGCGAATTCACATTTACTTTTGATCATGTGGTGAAGAGAATGGAAATGGATTTCTCTTTTCATGGAATCAGGGAATGCTTATAGTTGGAACATGATCTATGTATGGGCAGGGACGCCTTCCACTAGACCAGGTTGCTCAAAGCCCCAGCCAACCTGGCCTTGAGCACTGCCAGAGATGCAGCAGCCTCAGCTTCTCTGGATATTTTCATTGACTTTATATTTGTATAGTATTTGTGCTAACTGTATTAGTTAGAAATAGTTTAAATTTATTAATTTATTTTGAAAATGTTCTCATCATTGTCTTGCTCCTATACCAGTGCCTTGTAGCTTGAATTATTTATCTTTTTTTTTTTTTTTTTCAGTCTACCATTTTTTGAAGTAAACTTTTTCTGTTTACTAAGGCTTGAAAGGGCGTGCTCAGGGAGGCTGGGCCTTTTATTATGGAGGAGCTCTTGTTCAGCTCATATGGTTTACTCCGTGCTGCTGAAGCAAATAAGGGAAATGGAGCCAAGCCTAAGCGGATGAATTTTACTAAGCTCATGAAGTTGGGCTTCTTACTGTCAGTACCAGAAGGGTATAGAGAACACTGTATCACATCAGGAAAGGAAGAAAAGCAAAGCAGGAATGGAGGTAGTTTCAGGGAGTCAAGCAGTGTAAAAAAGGCAAGGAAAGAAAACAGCAGCATATGCAATCAGAAATACATGAAGACAACTTTAATATTTAAATCTGTTTGAAAGTAATTGTAAACATAAACATTCTCCATACAATGGGAATTGTGGCAAGTGAAACTTAAAAGAGGATTTGACAGGCTAACTGAGGAAAACTGGATTTATGACTGTCTTCTTTTTAAACACATGAAAATGGAGATGTTTGCTGCTGTAGTAATACTATTATGTATGGCGTAATCAGCACACCATCATCCAAAAGTGTCTGTGAAGATGATAACTGGTTGCTTCTTTTAGGATTAAATTTTTTTTTGTAAGCTACAGAAAACTCACTCTTGAATACTCTTCATTGCACCAATAACCTTTTTTTCCCCTCTGCAACTGTTACATAAAGCATTTACAAACAAAAGACAAATAACCATGTGCTTTGATGTCCCTTAAAAATGAACAAATACTGTCCATATCAATAGGGCTGCAAAGATCCTAGTGACACTACATAGATGAAGGGAATACATTAATGTTTCTTTTGTTCTGGGTAAGAACAGAACAGTATGAATTTCACAATATTGTGTCTTGTATCATAGTGGAGACAAGATTCAGACTGTGGTATGTCAGACAGTTTCTGATTAAGCTCTTCCTGTTTTCATAAGCTTGTAGTTAATGTTGAAAAAACCCAAACAAACACCACCAAAACAATTCACACCACCCTCAGGTGTAGGGGAAGCATAGGAAAAGAGCAGACCTTAGTGCAGCATTTCCTAATTTTCTGACTTGAGGACTGAACATTTTAAACTTTCCTTCTCCTCTTATTCTTCCCTTTCTGTTCTGGAGGAGGAAGAGAGATATTACTTTGCTGTATATAACAGTATTAATCTTAGCTAAGTATTCTGTTAGGGAATTTCTCATAGTTTAGGTCTTGTGGGGGTTGGATGGGTGGGTGGGGTGTAGAAATGTGTTTAAATATGAGAATTTTATGTGTCAGGTCTGGTGTGCAAAACAGTTTTCTCAAAGTCATCTGCCAAAGAGAAAATATCAGGCTCTGTTGTCAGTTACCAGTGTCAAACCAAAACAGCGGCCCTGTAACACCAACAAATTTGCTACATGATGATCCCAAAATCTTAACTGTAAAGCAACAATATAAATGTCACTCTTGAAAAGTCTCAGTGAGACATAAAATTACTACAAGATTCAGTAAGACTGTGATCACATAAATACTTGTAACATAATACATTAACTCAAAAAGATCCATAAAACATCACCAGCTTTAAAGTGAAGTCAAATGTGGTTTACCTTTCTACATGACCTTTCTTCTTGCAAAAAGAGTGGCTCTTTGTTCTGTGGAAGAGGCAAGCCAGACCTCTTCCGTTATGTGAATTTGTAATGACACTTGGCTTGGAGACGAAACATCACAGAGCTCTTAGCGCTTCATATGCATATATATTTATATATAGCAATGGCTTATATAATTAATTTACTAGAGAGTGAAAATTAAGGCTTCTAGTTCCAGGTCTAACCTTTAGATTTTTTTCTCATAACACATATCTCTTGTTCTAACAGAAAGTACAGTAAATCACCAAGATTTGATCGTCTTTCCGTATTTTGGGTAGACAAATTTCAGTTTCCCAGGCTAGAAAGCTTAATTGCTCTTTATAGTGTTGCTAGAAATGATCTTGTGTGTCTTCCCAGTCTTACTATGTATAAAATTGAGATAATGAACAAATGGCCCATCAAATCCCCAAAAGTGTTCAGTCTGCCAAAGAGGTAAGTTAGAGGGCTGAGGCAGTTCGGCAACTGACTTGGTGGTTTTCTAATGGCCATGTCCCCAGAAGTGGCCATGTTAGACCTTTCAGGTTTTCGCCCCAAGGTTTGGGCTGCAAATGAATGGGATGCTCGAAGTCAGGTGTCACTGTTACCCATCTTTTTAGGATACTGTTCAGCTCTGTTACCATCTATAGTAACAGCATTTGTCCTGAAATGCACTGCAGTGTGTATATTTAAATAATGTTCTTTGTTTATTTTTCAGACACACAATGAACCCACTGATACAAGATACAGCTAGCTAAACAGCCATAAGATGCCCAAATTTGGATCTTCAAAAACAGTTCAAGTTGAAAACTCTGACAGTGACAGCACCATGGTGGAAAAAACAACTGCAAAAAAGGTAACAAAATTACATTCATGTCCATTTAATTTCAGTGAAATGAGGAGCATGTGTTCCATTACAGATTTTGTTGCTGTAATAGGAAAAAATAAATCTGTATTTTGGTATCTTGAGTGCTGAAAAAAAGTGTACATTGAACTAGGGAGCAGAATTTATGCCTTTAATTGTGATTTGCAGTTTAATTCAAAAAGAAGCTGGATGTGTTGGGTTTATTTGATATAAGTTAGTGCATAGTTTCCATATCTTACATCATATGAAGTCTTTATACAGTCACAAGTAGAATGATTCATATTATGTTTAATTCTATGGTGTCTTACTCTTCAGAAATGAAACATTTCTGAAGGCCTGTGACAGAGCACAGACCAGCGAACAAACAAGTTTCTTATGTTCCTTTGTAATACATAGGCTAGTTTCCTCTGCAGGCCTTGAAAGCCAAGTACTGCAGAAGGGTTAAGAGTAACTCCTATACAAGGGAGTCCACTTTAAAATTGTACAATCCATTTTTGAGTGTTAGAGAATGAAGGAATATGGGAGGTCCAGTAATATGGAAAAGGTAGTTTGTTGTTTATAGAAGTGAAGTATCCCATCATTTTCAGACCAAGTTGGAAATAATCCAGTTGGATTATTTGGAATAGCTCTAACCAAGTTGCAAATAATCCAGTTCTCCATTTTGTCTGCCTAGTACACTTGTGCAATTGACAAGTTTATCTGTAGTACTAGTGAATAACAGAAGGCAGAACAATATTCTTTGTTGTGAATCATAGAATAGTTAGGTTTGGAAAGGACCTTAAGATCTTCGAGTTCCAACCCCTGTGCCATAGGCGGGGACACCACACATTAAACCATGTCACCCAGGACCTCATCCAACCCGGACTTGAACACTGCCAGGGATGGAGCATTCACAACTTGTTTGGGCAACCCATTCCAGTGCCTTACCACCCTCACAGTAAAGAACTTCCTTATATCTAACTTAAACAGGGAAACAAATTAAATGATGACTTGTATATTGCCTTAAGGAGAGGGAATCCATTTGTCTCCCAAATGGTATTTAAAACTGTCTTCTCTGGAAAGGGTGATTGTGTGTGTGGTCATACAAAATGTTACTAGTTGTTTGAAGCCTGTATTCTCTGTAAAACCATTTGATGAATGGATATAAGACAGGAAGAGATTAAAAAGCAGGGGAAGATTGGAAGATTCAGCATCTACTTAAAACTGTTTGTCTTCTGAAAACATTAATAGGAAACTTGAGACTTTTTAGTCTCTTTCTGGTTTGTTTTGTTGGTCCCAGTAAAGTGAGGCAAAAGTAGTTGTTCCGGCTAGCTGTGATGGGCTACTTAGATAAGAAGAGGAAGATAACAGAATAAAATGGGGAAAGGAAATTGGCTTTACCAGTAAAAGGGTGAAAGAATGTTGAGATTTCTTCATTATTTGTTTTTTTTCTGATCCTTGTTTGGGATATGGTCAAGTTAATTCAAGTGTTACTCAATATTGGGAAAAAGGGGGAATGTCTGGGACCTACAGGCAGCAAGAATAGGAAGGCTATTGCAGTGAAATTTAGTGGTATTAAATACTGTCTTTTTATTTATACTCTTGCAAAGAAGTGACATTTTGTAAAGATTTTAGGTTATTTATTTAACAAAAATAAAAAGTTCTGGCTTTATAAACTCTCATCTTGACATTTTGCTATTTCTGAATAAAAGCTTTGACACAGGAAATCTTGACGATATAACCAACAGTTTCTTATGCTAGGAAAACTGATTTATGTCAATTTTTTCAAGCTTTATTTGTGTTTATAAAAATTATAACAGAGGTTAAAATAAATTTTCATCTTTTGCTCACTTTCATCAAAGCAAAACTGGTGGTTTTGCTGAAATGTGTCAATTTTTAAGTGTTCTTTTTCCCTGTTTCTTGGCTAAAGGTGTGGCTTGAAATGCTTGGGATATGCTTGTTTATTGGTTTGAGCCTGTAGAAATAGATTATCATATTTTCATAGTGGAGATTAATTTCTTCCTTCGTAAGGCTTTGAATTTTACGTAAAAATTGTTCTGCAATTTGAGTTTTATTTATTTATAACTTTATAAATCAAGAGTTTGCTTGCGAAGTCCCTTTTACCTCTTCCACTCTATATCTCTGACTCCCCCTCACCTCTTCTTGTTGCTCACTGTCATTGTAGAAAATTGGTGCTAGTTTGACCCTTGAATCTGCAGCTGCTGCCAAAGGAACTGTCTCATCAGTGACCCTTTTGCCCAGTTCAATATTTGCTGGTTGTCTTGATGCCTTCCTCTCCAGTGATCTCCTGCCTCTGATCCCCATAATCTGTTCCTTCTCTGCTAATAACAGTAGCAGTTACATCTGCTAAGCCACATAACCTTTATACTCTGCAGTCTTTGTTAGGTGATCTTCTGAAGCAGAGATGTGTAGCTCTTTTGCCAGAATATTAAAAAATAGATCTGAATTAATATAAAGATGTGAATAACTTGTTTCCAGGGAACAGAAAAGCGAACATAGTGTCATTTATTTAACCAGCAGGAAATATGGCAAATTTTGGTTTGGTTTAAAAAGAAGTAAATTAACATTCTCTTTTTAATGTCATGTAAAACCCTTTCATTGTGATACTGGTTGAAGTAAAGGTTTGTCCTTAGCTGGTTGTTCTAACAAAGAAATTCTTATTGGCTGATGGCCAGTCTACAGGAATTAAAAATACAGACAAATGTCAGATTCTGCCTTGCCTGGTATTTAAGATGCCAGTGAAAGCAGAATTACTTAGAAAATTAAAATCTAGGGGAAGATGGCAGTTTGACCGAGGTCATAGATATGGAATCACAATGTGGTTTGATTACACTGATACCAAAAAGTAAGCTGATAAACTGCTTGCACTGTTATATTCAGTCTTGCTCATCATCCACCTTGGCACAGCATATAATATGAGATTAGACTAATGTAGGGTTTGGTTTGAGGATTGTATGATACAAATTAAAATGTAGTATTGAAAATGTGAGATCTGAACTAAAATTGCAGAATTCTGCAAGTGTTTCAGTTAATAATCCTGTATTAATTATTTTTTAGCACAATAAATATAGTTTGGTTGCTTTTGTCATATTTGGGGAAAAACTGAATATATAGTTAAAATGCTAAATAGTCTCTTAGTGACATGATCTATTTTCTAATACATGGACAGGTAATTGTCGAAAAAGTTTAGCTGGACCTTGAATAATCTGCAATCTTTCTCCCTCTGTTAGTAGAAGTAGACAAAATCTTGCAAAATGTAGTAGTTTTCAGCCTAGAAAAAATTAAGCCTAGAAAATTAATTAAAATTTAACAGGCAGTAGAGTAAGAGTAAAATTTGAGTTTGAACAACAGAAAATCATTAAGGCAAATCTGTGTTACATACACAAACATAAAACTCTGAAGTAAAGGTTGACCAGGCCTAATCAATGGTGATAATTTTAAATGAAATTTCTTTAGGAAGTAGTGGAAATCTCTGTAAAGCAAATAAGGATTTTTCTCTATACATAAATACTCGCCACCATAGATTTTAAACCAGTAGTCTTTGGAGCATTAGAACTTCATATGGAAAAGTTAATGGATTTGTTAACATAATCAATGTAGGAAAGTACTCAGGCCTACTGTGAAATAATGTTCATACAAACCAGTGTATCTAACAAATGAACAGTAATGTTAACACTACTCCCTTAAAAAAAATCCTCATTCATGTTAGCAAAATAAAAACTGTAATGACCTAAATATATGGTATGAGCCTGTTCCAATGCTTAATGTATTAAGATAAAAGAAAAAACACCTGCAGGATTTGATTTTCCTGTCATAGTTAGTGCAGTGCTTAGCTATTACTGGTTGGGCGCTCTTAACTGTTGACTGTGGAATGTGGTAAAGTTACTGTTGTTATGGTACTTAATTTTTCGTATTTTTCCAGTGGAAGTTAGTGCTTATTACACTTGTTCTAGCAACCAGTAAATAGTGATTTGAATCAGCTGTGTGTTAAGGTTTTCTGAGAGCTTAAAATTCATTAGGAGTAACATCTCTGTTAATAAACTCAGTTTATACTATATATGCTTTAGGGTACATATATTTTTATGTCAGTTGCTCATCTTGGGAGCATAAAATAAATTGTGAGAGTTTGTACAGCAGATAGACCATTTAGTGTTGTTTGCATGAGATACTCTGTAAACACAAGAACATAATGAAATTTTAATTTATTTAAATTTATTCTTTAGAGCTTATGTGGCCACACTTCAGGAAGTAAATGATAGATATGTGGTCCGAAGAAGAAACACATTTGGGGTTTGTAAGAATTAACTCTTTTTTTAAAAGAGTCTAACAATAGTGTCTAAAGCCTTTTTAATACCATACAGGACACACTTCAGTATGTAATTATCTTTGAAAAAGAATGCTTCTTCTCCCAGGGTTTAGTACATCTGCTAGATTATATGGCACTCTGTTGTCTCCTTTTGTGTATTGTCATTGATTGTCACAGTACCAGACAATAGAGCTCGAATGAGGTATCCAGAAATTGTCCAGGCTGCTCTTTGTTAGCCTTCCGAGACTGTTTCTGTTGAACAGATTAAAAATGTGTTCCTCATCATAGCACACTAGTATGGTTTTGTTGACAGAGAAAATTCTTCCTTATTACTACATCCTCCACTGAGGCATGCATTAAATGTTGAGACATGCAGGTCCAGCTCATCCCTTTGCCCCACAGTAGAATAAGCTGTACTCAGCTCTTGACAGATGTTTGCCAGACCTTTTTTTAAAGCCATGCTTGATGGAAATTCAACTTTTTGGGCAGTTAATTATGCTGACTGGCACAGTTAGATACTCTGTAGAAGGATAAATAACCTTTGCATGTCTCCTGTTGCAGTCTAAAGCCATTAAATGTTCTCTCACTGTAGTGGGCATGGAGGGTATGTAATGCTTTGCAGCAGTAGTTTATGTATCTGAACAAAATGAACCTCTTTAGTAAGTCCACAGATATTCTAAGTTACAGGTTGTTTTACAAAAGGTGTCAGCATTGTTGGATCACATTAATACATAGAACTGTTCATGCTGATTTTTGAACCTTGCTTTGGACCATGAAAAAGGGAAGTCCACGCTGTTGCAGTGACCAGGAGTAGCTGGAACAGTGAATGCTCCCTCTTTAAATCAAAATGCCTATTCTAACCTGTGGGGCTTGCTGCTTCCTTTTGCCTGCCTTCATTAGGAGTTGAATCCGGGAAGCTGTTAAGTTTCTGGCGTTTCATGTGGGGTCTTGTGATTGTACCATTAATTTTGTTATCCATTTGTAGAACCTTGGTTTTATCCTGGCTTTTCCACTTCTGTTTTGTATTTAGGCTGTTTTTCAAATCTACTACTTTTCCGCCAGCACTCTTTGCTTCTCCCTCTCTCCCAGTTGTGATGGCGTCTGCATGTATAATTGCATCTCTATTTCAGCATTGTCACTGAAAATACTAAGTAGCTTGTACAGACTTTTTGAACACCCTGCTCATTGCATCGTTTTGGTTGGAAGATCCACCAGTGGTGATGGCTAAATGTTTATTTAGCTAAGGAACAAAATACTCAAGGTTGGTTTTTTTTTGTTTCTGTGTGTAGCTGGTTCTTTCAATGTATCTTTTATCCAAATGTGTGCATTTTGAGCTGTCTCTCCTCCTAATTAGATCATCACAAAATTAGTACTCAGTGATTATCAAGAAAGTAGTTCATTGGTCATCATATTTAACATAATGCATCTATACAATTTAAGAATAATTTTTAAACTATGAAATTATTTAAGCAGCTTGTGTCTCTTTGAGCACCTACCAATATATTGTACTGATTAGTGTCAAAAAGAGTGTTTCTTTTTAAGGATTTCCAATGGCAAAATTGTGCCTTTTTTTCTGTAGAGCAAGTTGAAAACCAAATTATTTTTAATTGATCCTTTCTATTGCATAGTACCTAACATAAGATAATATTCTACAGAAAATAAGATTTTAATACTGTGGGAAATTTACACATATAGATATGAGAAGTAATTGGATTGTATGGTACAAGGGATGAGAAAACTCTTGGTGAGATTGTGCTGAAGTGGAAAACTCGCATGTGTGGTGGAAAAGACTGGAATGGGTTTAATGGAGTTTAGATCTGCTTTTGTCAACTTATAGATGGATTTGCAAATGGTCAGTTGTGTTTGATTGAGTGGCTTCTTTCAAAAATAGTTGCACAGCTCTCTCAAAGGCCTAGGAGAGTCTTAAGGAGATTTAGATTTTTAGATTTTCTTGTTCTAGCATGTAAGAAAAAGATGGGGGTGAGGGGGGAAGAGGGGTGTGTGTTCCGTTGGGGTTTTGGAGAAGGGTTGGTTTTGGCGTGTGGGGTTTATTCTGTGTTTTGGTTTAGAGTTTTGGTTTTGGGATTTGGTGGTTTTGGTTTGGATTGGAATTGGGTTTTTGGGTTGTTTTTTTTTCCAGGTTTCCAAATTCAAAGTGAAGAGACGTTTTCTCTGGGGCTAGCAACC
>JBCJKH010015163.1:8484-56857 GCA_039877255.1 Loriculus beryllinus | reverse complement strand
TTGGAGCAAGCTGCTCCAGTGGAAGGGGTCCCTGCCCGTGGCAGGGGTTGGAGCTGGATGAGCTTTGAGGTCCCTTCCAACACAAACCATTTTGTGATTTTGTGAATAAGGTAACCTGGCCTGCTGTCATGAGAGCTGTAAAGAGGGGAATTATTTGATTGCTGAACTTATTTGGCTTCTGAAATCAACAGGACAACTACTTCAAAGCTGAATGTCTGAAATCCATACTGTAGGAGAAGGTGCTAGCTGGGAAAAAAAAGAAACCTCAGCTCCTATCAGCAGAAAGTTTAATAATCCAGAGTACCAAATCAGGAAGATAAGAGGAATGAAGCTTTCTGTGCGTGAGACCATGTGAAAAAATGACCTTGAGCAACAAGGGCTGTAGCTTCTAAGAAGTGGTAACATCCAGATATGCCTGGAAAAAACATGATATTACCAACAAGATTGTAGAATTCATCAGTTTTTTCACACAGGATGTGGAAAAAAATATCAACTAGAAAAGGTGTCATCCAGACTGTATTTTAACCAGAAGTATGGAAACTGATAAAAATCAGTGACAAGGGACTAGATTTTTTGATAGGGAAGGAAGAGGCTAGAGGATACTTAGGTAAGCCAGAGGGTTTAAAACTGGCTGGGCCTGATATCCATCCTCAGCTGATGAAACCTCAGGGCTGCTCAGGGTTATTGGCAGGAATGAGGTGCAGAAGACTGAAACAAGATAAATACACTTCCTGTCTTTACAAAAGGCAGAGGATGAGGAGATGGGGAATTAGATGCCAGCTTAGGTGCAGTTCCTGCAAACAAACAAAACTAAACAATTGGTAAGCAGAGAGAAAATCACAAGAAAATAAGTGGCTGCCTGATTGGATCTGTTCAGAGTAATTGGTGTTGAACCAATCTCATTGCCTTCAATAGTAAGACAATAGATTTTTGTGTCACATCTTGATTTCTCTAAAGCTTTTCACTGTAGTTCAGCTCACTTTCTTGTATATAAGCTAAGAAAACCCACTCTGGATGAAAATACTAGGGTGTGGATGCAGAAGTACTTGAAAAACTACTCAAACTAGTATCAAAGGTTCATCCCCCAAACAGAAGACATAAAAAAACCCCTGAGCTTCATGGGGGTGTTGTCTTAGGGCTGATCTCAGTCAATACGGGTGGCAGATGAATTAGTGTGATTATTAGACCTGCAAGTAATACCAAGCTGGGAAAGAGGGAAAATATGTTGAAGAGCAAATATAGGTTTAAAAATATCCCACAACAAACAAAACTCAATGGTTTCTATTCAACAGGAACAAAAGCAAAATCTGCGTTGATGTTGGAAAAATCACCTAGCATGAGAAAGAATTTTACTGGTATTGGAGCTCCATAAAAATCTTCAGGAGCTATAAAGGATGAAAGGCCACAAGTTACAAAAAAAAAACTAGGCAAATGCTTTTCTACAAACACAGTGATAACTTACAAGACAAATGAAACAGATCTTCTTATTCTTCTCTACATTATCAAGGCACCAGCTGGAGTACAAGGTTCAGTTTTGGGTCATGCACACCCAGAATGATAAAAGACAACTACCGAAAGTCCAGAGCAGTGAGAATGGTCAGTCTAATAAACAAGACCTAAACAAATTGAGGTTGGTCAGGAAATGAGAGGCCAAAAAGAGATGATAAAGTACACAAAAGACCAGCGCAGAGGAAGAGGCTAACCTACATGTCCAGAGAAGTAACAAGCTTCAATTTTTTCAAGGAAGAATCAATTTGGTATGAGGAAAAAGCTTTATACCAGAAAACGTAACAAAGCACTGAAATATATTACCTATTTATGGAGTAAACAGAATAAAGGGAATAAATCCATGGAGAATGGAGCTTCCATGTTGGTGGGATTTATGGACAAGTCAGAAAACAGCTGCCAGAAGCTGCCCTGGGGCAGACGTATGGATCAAATTGGGTCCAGAGGAGTCTATGTGATGGCAGTGCCTGTGCTGCCTTATGCCCACAGGGCAGTCTGCCAGCTTGCCTCAGACACACCAGGGGAAACTACCAAAGCCAAACAGATCCTCTGTGTTTGGTATGGAAACTACCTTTAAAGAGTGTCTTCCCTTTTCCTACTAAAGGCCTTCCACACCTTAATACCTTGCACACATACATAATGTGCTAAAGCTCTATACAAAGCTGTAGGTATTAACTGATATTAGGAGATGAGATAGATGAAATTCCCAGCAAGGACATGCAAGAAAGGCAGTGACAGAGCAAATAACGCTGTTTCCTCTGGCTCAGGCACTCTTGCTATTGCCAGCTGCTCACTCTCTCCTCAACTATTTTCATATGGATGTACAACATTCATTAACTTTTCTCACCAGACCAGAAAACTGAAATCCAGCCTGAAATCCTGAGCTGTTCAGGAAGTTTTTGCTATCTTGTCCCCATGCACAAATTTAGAATCAAGGCAGTTTTCTGGACAGTAACTTGTTGATTATCAGAATTCAGGCAATAGAACTAGGTCATACAGAATCACAAGCTCCCTATCAGCTAGCTGCCATGAGGCTGGGACACATCATCCTGACACCGCTCTGCTGCAATGAGGACTTCACATTTTACAGGAAATAATAAAAGCAGCTGTTTGTACCTGTCTGAGCCCAGTTCTCCACACAACATTTTAACACAGAATCATGCTCTGCAATGAAATTAATTCTCTCAGTTGTACCCTGGGACATGCTCCTGGGTCACACCTGGAGGTGACTTCTGCCTTCTGCCTTATCAGCAGCCACCCTGCTACTGCACAGACCTAGAATTCATTGCAGTTGTGGATTTTTCCCGTTTTCCTGGCTTTTGTGCTTTACAGTGAGTCCTGCAAGTATTCTGGAGAGTGAATGCTTTATGGGGTCCCTGGCAGCCTGTGACTAGAAAGGGCTGGACTTGACATCACATTGACCCTTCTCAAGCCCCTTTAGCCATGCTCTGGAGATGGCCAGCAGAGCCCCTGGGTGCTGCTTTAGTGCTTGTGTGTTCCTCACACCTCCCTTTTCTATTTCCACTGCCTGTGTCCTGGTTTATGGTGCAGGGGGCTGTCACACTGCTTCCCTGTACTGAGAGATTGCTTTATCATTTGCATGCGGGTGTATCTGCGCAACGGCATGCCGAGGAGTTCAAAGCTGTTGTCTCACTTTCAAAGTCATCCTTGTGTGTAAGTTGTCCTAAGTCGGATGTGAACCAGGCTTGTGTTTTTCTTCTTGATTGAGCTCTGCTGCAATATATCCTTTTTAAAACTCCAGCTATTCTGGGAGAGGTGTATAATTTAATATGCTCAATAAATTTCTTGTCAGGCATTCACATACAGCTTCCTTCATCTCGCACTCAGACGTTCACTTTTCCACAGTAATTGGATTTGCTGCATTTGTGTTTACTTTTACGACCTATGGTAAATGCTTCTTTAGTAGCTGGGGGCTATTAAAGGGCTTGCAAAGCCTCCAGCAGCCTAGCAGGTAGGGTTTGTGAAACTTACAGTGCTAGTTTTTAGGCAGTTCAGAGTCCTTTTTACACATGGTGTTAATGTACAGATTAATATAGCTTCAATACTACATTAAGCAAAAGCTCTTGTGTACAACAGTAGCTGTGGGCATGCAGTGCAGGGTTATTAACCTGCTCTGCTTAGATGCACAGCAGTTCAGTATATCTGCAGAGGGCCAGCCCCAAGCATCCAAGCAGACACCAGGAAGAAAAACTCATCTCACAGGTGTACTGTAAAGCCCATCCACACAGAACTGGCCTTCCCCTTGAAAGCAAAATCTGTAGACACACTGCAGGGGAAAACCTTCAAAACCTTCTGTGGGGACAGAGCCAATGTCCCAAGAAACTTAGAGCCATGAAGCTGATCCAGGCCTGCAGGAAACAGAAGATTTGAAGGTGACAGCTGCATGACATCTGCAGCTTGGTCACACCATCTCTGCCTGTAAAACAGAAGTCAAGCTAAATACTCTCCTTTGCAAGCATTATGAGACCTGACGAGGACAAGTGGAAGGCTGTTACTACTGGGATAGGGAGCAGTCATGCCATAAATAAGTAGGCTCTTTGCTTCTGCTGGCTTGATTAGTGCAATACCTAATGCTTTATGTTGCCACCAGTTTCCTTTCCTGATGCATAGATGTGAGAGAGTCAGAGCTGCAGGGATGAAGGCAGGCAAGGAGAGAGGTCAGCAGCAACGATGGCTTAAAAGACAGAGCTGCAGGAGATGGCTCATGGGGTTCACTTTTGCATTGGTACTCAAGTTCTCCCAGAAGTCCCATCACATTTGTTTTCTTTCTTCTTCTTAACCATATGCGTGTGTGTACCTGGGGTTGTCATTTGTGCTCAGTACTCAATGACAGCTGCTTTCAACCTTTTCCTTTTGTATTTAAAAGACCCTGTGGGGAGTTCTAAACGGCTGAGCTCCCAAAGATGCTTTTAAAATCAAAAAGCAAAAGTGCAAACAGCTGCAGGGAGCACAACTGAAACCTTCAAAAGGTGGGAAGGGGTATAAATGCTTCAGTACACCCTGTTGATTCCCTGCTTGCTCCTGCAGGTTACAAACCTGCCAGCAGTGCCTGCAATCTCCACGGCAACCCTGACCTTCTTGTTCTGAGCAACACAGGCTTTCCCTGAGCCCCTTTTCAGGGACAGACTGGTGGTAGGAACTTGATCCTTACAGAGTTCCCCACTACTCTTCAAACTCTCTGCTCTGCAGGAAGTTGCAGCACAGGATCCTTAACTTTTAGAAACGTGAAGAGAAAAATCAAGAAAAGCAAATGCCCAGCAACAGGGGCAGTGTATGACAAGCAGATGTCCAGCAACAGAGAACCTTCTGACATGGAGAAATAAGGCAGCATGCAATTGTGCTAGGAACTAAACTTAGGTCAACAGGAAGCAAGTGACCTATTCATGTTTTGGGGAAAGAAAAAACAGAGAAAGCAATTACTGGAGCTATTCTTATTTAAGGGGAAAAACCATCATAGGGTGTGGTAAAAGAAAGAGATAAGTGATAGAATAGGCAACAAATTCAGGTCTCCCTAGTTCCAGTACTTATAATGATTTGCTTTTGTCATCTTGTAAGTCTTCAAATTCTGTTAGACTGGTAGATCAGCTCACTTGCTGTGCCAGATCTCATGCCTCTGGAGCTGTAATGTATCCTGCCCTGTCAAAAGAAAGTCCCAAAATGTGCCCACGGCTGCTGCTCATGCAGGTATCAGCTTGTCTTGTGCATCAGCATCAGTACCACACAGGAACATCCTTGATGGCCACAGATATAGAGGAAATGCAGAAGGAGCCCTCTGGTTCATTATGTCTCTTTGATTCACTGCACCGTAACCTGTCCATCTCCAAGGCTCCATTTAACCTCTTCAGATGTCATAAAGTGCCTTTTCTTCAGGGTATTTCACTCCTGTGGACTCCCTTTCTCCTTTGTTTCTGGTGTGGGAAGATATCTGCTGAAGTGGGATCCTTGAAGTCCTCTTGTGCTCATTTCTAGGCTGCTTCTTCACCCTGCGCTTTTTGGCTCATACAAGGTAACGATCCTCCACCCTCAGTGTATAACACTGTGACACCTGATAGGACTACAGTATACCACCACTGGGGTAGAAGAAAATGATTTACCTGCATTTTCAACGAAACACTTTCATTCAGTGTGTATTAACCAGGACACTACACATTAGTGGCTGTATGTGGGACAATAGGAGCTCAAAGCATTGAAAAATGTGCTATAGAAAGCACAGTAGCACAGTATTTTGAACTATATAATAAATGAAAACTAATACACATCACGGTTTTATGGAGTACCTCTTCTTTTTCCTCTCCTAAAATATGCATATTGTACAGTAAAAGTTTCACAAGAATGAGCTGGGGTGGGGGCTGGGTTACCACCTTCCTGAAGATGTCAGAATTAGGTCGTCTCAACACTGTTGGGATGTTTATTGAATTCATCTTTTTCCACCTCATCAAATGACACAATAGAAGAAATTTTTTAAGAATAGTAACAATTCAGAGGTCAGGACAAAAGGCAAAAAAGGGGGACAATTTTGACAACTGGTAAAATCCTTTGAATCCAGGAGAACTGAACTATGAAGCAATTTTAAACACAGAAGCATCCAGTTAGGACAAAAGTGGGTCAGGTGTTTAATGGAAAAGCACAGACTACAGCAGAAAGTTTTTCCCCACTTTACAGTGCAGCAAACTTGAATTAATAACAAGCCCAAAGCTACAGGGTTTTGAGATATAAAACTGGCACTTTGTCCATATGAAGTTGGTACTACTTAGTAGAGTAACATCCTGCGAATGCCCTAGAGAGATGATGTCCACCACAGTGGACTCTGTGGGAATCATGGGGCCACAGAAGCTCTCCTAATCTTTCAGAAAGAACTGAGATGATGAAGCTGTAAATAGAGACAAGTTTTCATATAAGCTTTCTATATCTTGCATCCAGTTTCCACTTGCCTTGTCCTGTGGACGGAGGTGCAATGCTGACATGGGAGCCATGCACCATTGCTGACACATTAACTGAAGCTCCAACATGACAACAGCTCACAGTGACACTCAGAGCTCACCCCTCCTTGTGCAGATACGACTTCCCCTGGAGACACCAGCAGCTCCTGCCTGAGGTAAAAAGTCTCAGAAATTTCTGGAGGCTGATTAGGATGCTAGAACCTGTGTTATCCTGGTTGTGAGCTTCTTTAAGGTTTCCAGCTCCTCTTGAGCTTTAAAGTGTCCCTCTAGAGCCTTCTGGGGTGCTATCTTCAAGGATGCCCACTTCATTGTTGGAGAAGAGCACACATCACTGGTAAACCTGTGTCTGCAGCACTAAGCCTGCCTGTACTATGTATCTGCTGCAGCTCAACAGCACAAATCCATTCCTTATGCTCTAGCTCAAGACCCTTCCTAGGTTTCTGGGGCTGAAGTAGTTTATAAAACTGTTTCTAGTCGTATATAGTATATACAGTATAGTATATAGTATATAGTTGTATATAGTTTATACAGCATGAAATGTTGTGCTATTTGTGAGGCTTTTTTATAGTTACTATTATTTTTAACTCCTTTGTTGGGTGTTTAGGCAAAGAAGCTGCCTGGTATGCACTTGGACAGGGTACCAATTGCTCATAGTCCCAAGACACTAACCATAGAATCACAGACTGGTTTGGGTTGGAAGCGGCCTCAAAGACCATCCAGTCCAAAACCCCTGCCAGGGCAGGGACACCTCTCACTAGATCAGCATTTTCAATGCTTTACTTCTTTGTCATTTTATTTTCTATGTGATATGAGACTACTAAAATTTGGCTGTTTCTTAAAGGGAATCACTCAAAAAAGACTAAAGAGGTTTTACATGCTTTTGACTCCTCAGACATGCTGAAGCGAAGTTTGGGCATGGCTAAGGGAATCTCTTACAGGCTTTTTCAGGTTGAAATTTATATATAAATCTCTTCATAGTCTAAATTTTAGTGACTATGAGAAATAGAGTCATTATCAATGTGAATGTGCCGACGTCTCAGAACTCTGCTCTCAGTCAAAACACCAATGAAATTAAGGGACAAAGACTGATGAAATACTTCTTTTCTTTACAAGAGTCCTAATCTAAATAATGAAACAGGTGAATTTGTGGTCACACAAGCATACCCAAACCACCATAAACCAGAGCAGTTCACTAGCCCACAGCAAAGTGACTCCTCATTCCCACCTAGTGACAAAGGTGACAAATAGTTCAGCTTTCATTAAAAGCCAAACAGGCTCCACTGGGTATCACAGCCATTCACACACATCAGCCTTGGAGTCCACTTGCAAATAAACATAATTCAATCTAAGATAAGATAAATGAATTAAACTGAATGAATTAAGTGAATTAAAATAAATGGATTAAACATTATGGTCATACATTTTTTAAGTGGGATTTTAAAGGCTATAGAAACTCTTTAACATACTATTTTATGGGATAAGAAGTTAATCTTACTTTGTGCAAAACCTGCCTCTGACTCTGAGCAAATAGCTACGCTTATAAAACCAACTGAACAACTGGACTTTACATGCAGCCTCCTTTCATATGTACACAGATCATTTTCCTGACACAAATATTGGTCAAACCATGTTTGAAATGAGGGCAGCCATCCTTAAAAGTGAAGGAAAAGCTGCGCGCACACTATGTTTGGAAGTTGTGCAAATACGCTCACAGAAATCAGGGCCATAATGTAGCATTTCCAGTTTCAGGAGAGAACCTGCGTGAAGAAGAGCAGAATAATTTTGTATTATTCTCACAACAGCTCCAAGGGACTGTTTATGTCCCTGCTTTTGCACAACATGCTGATGGACCACCTTCTGCCTGTAATTCTCTAACAAACAAGAGGAAACAGGATCACCCAGAGAACCACCAGTGTATGGGCTATTCTGTACCTTCCTTCTGAGCTGAATCCCTTAGTATGGAGTGAGGTGTGAGAAATGAAGGAAAGGGCCTTGAAATTCTGTTTAAAAAGGATCCTGGATGAATGGGACAAAAAAGACCTGGTGCCAGTGTCCATTCATGCTCCATCTCACAACCTGGGGTTGTCTCTTGTAAGGAACTGAACAAACCCCTTCCAACTAATGGATCCAAAGGGAGAAAGGACAGTGCTGGTGCCTGGTGGCCTTGACCTCCTTCCCCAGAACACGCAATCAGCTGCACTGTGTGTCAGCTGTGGGTCTCAGCATCGCACTGCAATTGATGATACACAAGTAGGGAGCTTGATCACAGGATGAGATTCATGGTGAGACTCACTGTACTTTAGTTCTGACATAAAGCACAGTATTTTAGCATTGCCTTGCAGGAGGAATCAAGGAAAGAACACTCAGTACTGATTAAAGTGCCTACTTGCTGTTTGTGCTGCCAAGAGTCAGTTACGTTTGTCTTTTGACCATGTTTGGCCTTCACCTACAACCTACTCTTTGGCCTCTGGTACCTGAAGCAGGTTAGCCCCCTGACATCTTTTCTCCCTCCACACTCTGAGCTGCCTGGTGAGATGGAGGCAGGCGCATCTCTATGATGTGTGAGAAACAGACCTTATCCCTCCCCAGAAGTCAATCTGACTCCTACCAGGATTATCAGATCCTCTCACCCTCCTTGCTGATGTCCTCTATCTAGGATGTTTGGTAGATTGAAATAACAGCTGATATAAACACAGACTGCCTGCCAGAATAAAAATAGCTTTTTTGCTTAATAGAGCAAGACAGGACTGACAGCAGTGTGCCAATGAGAGGAATCAATTCTACTCAGCCACTGGCAGAGAAAACAACACTGAAAATTGAGGAGACGGGATTTGTATGATGCTTTAGAAATTCTCTCGTGTAGGAGTAGAAGGCCTCAGTTCTTACCCATCCTGCTCTGTCTGATGTTCGTGCTCCTCCCCACCCAAGAGCACATTTGTCTTCCCTAAGCTGTTTTGTTGCCTTTTTCATCTTGACAACTTATTAGGAATTATCCACTAACACTGAATCTTATTTTGTTACTTTCTACACCTGAAGTAAGAGTCTATGGCTGAAGAAATGAGGAAGCTGCAGCTCTCTATTTACCTGGGAAGCATCAAGCACTTTCAGTGGAAAGATTTTTCAAGCGAAGGTGAAAAGCAGAGATGTAAAACATCCAGCTGCTATTACAAACCGAGAGCAAACTAAGATCAGTGACACGAAGTCGGGATCCTGATTGTGCATTACACCCACGTTGCCTGTGATGTCTCACACAACTTCTAAGGCATGAATTCAGCTATCACTCTGATGATTCTTGTCAGTAGTGGCAGAGCGAGAAGTTTATTATGTGCACAGCAGTACATAATTGCATACACAGAAAGCAGACTCTTGGGGTTTAAAGTCTCCTGATTTAGTACCTTTCCATTTAAAAGTTCCAAGGATTTTATGGTAAAGGTTAAGCTTGTAGGAAACTGGATCTGGTCATTACTTTTAATTCCATTTTATATATGAATAAATTGAGTATAGACAGAAAAAGACATCCTGTCTGAGCATCATCTTGGAGAAGTGAAAAGAAAACCTCTGACACACTCCTGTCATGGCTTGGATGTAGAAAGCCATCGCAGAGGGAGCAAACAAGCTTACTTCTGTTCAGAAGATCCCTGCCTTTGGTTGTTCTATGTTCACAGGCAGTGGCACAGCCCTGTTAGCTTACTTGAATGTGATTTGCAGGCCGGAGCTCCTCTCTAGGTATAAATGCTTTCTAAAGATTTCACCAGCCACTCGGAAAGCCAAGGATGTGCAACAGGTAAAAATCCCAAAGCTGGAACAGAACACTCTGTACTTGCTACAAACAGCTCATGCTGAGTCACAGCTGAAGCACACATCCCCAGAATATGTTCATTAATGACACCAAGTAACACCACTGAAACCGCCCGGTTTTAGATTGCTTGTGATAACTTCATGCAGACCAAAGCAGAGGTGCTGACCCAGAGCTGGAGGGTCTCTTGGAGGTACATTGTGTGTTGTGCTTTGGGTAAAGGAGTCAGTGTGTGCCACATGTACCAACACATATGGTACCTGTTGAAGCGGGTCCAGAAAAGGGCAACAAAGCTGGTGAAGGGTCTGAAGAATAAAGCCTGAGGAGGAAGAGCTGAGGGAACTGGGGGTGAGAGGTTCGTCTATTCACAAGAATGCTATTTCCGTAACACTGTCACTACGAAGGAAACAACTGGACATACAGCCTTTCACTGGGAAACTACAGACACTTGATGCAGCAGAACAATCTTCAAAGCAGTTTCCTTGATACTCAGACCCCAGCGAGCTGTGTCTCTGCACTCACAACGTGAGCACTCAGGGCTGGCTGTTGGCAAAGACAGCTCCCTGCAAAGGGCTAAGACTTCATGCACTAAATAAATATTACAGATAATTCTCACAGTGGTGCTAGGGCTGGGAGTGCAAGGCCCAAGATGAATTCTGGGAGAATACTTGGTGATCATTTTAGCCCTGCAATTGATGCACTGTGCTGATTCTTGCTGCAGGTTACTCACGTTTGGTCCTGACTGCCCCACAGTGACTTTCTTTGGCCTTTAACAAACGTGGTTTATCAGCCTGATTATTTACCCAGTAGCTGAGAGATAACATAAATCAGTCACCCCACCAGACCACTGTCTTTTCCTGTGTCAGAAAAACAAAGGGCATTGCGCTAAATCAAAAAGAAAGCACAATTTTAACTTCTAACAGTCCAGAGTGTTAGAATATCAAGATTTCAGTTTGATATTCCCTGCTAAGACATGGCCAGAGTACAGGAGTCCTTGAACAGAGGCTGTGGCTCATCATCACTAAGACAGTAAATCTCGTATCTCGTGGAAGCTAAAAGCTGCCTCCTGCTCTGTTGGGAGAAATGTCACCCCTTCCCTTTACCTCATAAGCCACAGGCTGAAGCTGACAGAGGGTACTTTTCCTCAGGAGCATTTAGTGTGGAGCAGCTGCTGCAAAAACTGTTCACTACTGCATTTTAATACAAATGGAGCAGATGGGACATGGCATGGGAGTATTTGGGGTTTGTGACATTTTCATTATTATATCAAACCCAGTTTTGGATATAAACAAAAAAGCTCAATTAGGAAAATTCTGAAGTCTTCCTCTTGGCCCCGTTAATGACAAGTGGTTTGGGCTAATGCTTCTGAGAAGCAGTATATAACTTTCAGTGCTCCACTTGATGTTTAGACAGAGTATCACAAAGTCTTCTCACATGCCTTGCCTGTCCAGGTGCTCCCAAATGGCAGAGTAGGAGCACAGAAGCAAGAACTCCAACTCCAGTGCTAGCATCCCCTTTCAGTGACAGGGACCTCCAGAAGAGCATATCCATTATGGGCTGGAAGGGTGCAGAGTTTCAAGAAGTTTAGCCTGCTTCTGCCCATGGTAATCCTGGTCCTGTTCCTCTCTTTAGAAATGTATAGACTGTAGATTTCATGTCTGAGAAAGTCACTTTCAAAGTCCCTATATAGACAGCACTGATGAGTTCAAATAATAACTACATTGGTTTCAGCATATAGACAATGTATTTCTGTAAGCTGCTCAGTACAAGCAAGTTCCGTAACTGTTTCAGGAAGCTGGAACTGCAGCCATGAGCTATCTAGGCCAAAGGCACCTTCCAGCTATTTCAGCTGTTGTCTGCGGGCACTCCATATGCTGTGCTTGAGATTTAGCACACACCTTTCTACTGCTGCATGTATCTGACACCTATCTCCTCTTTGTATAATGAAGTGTGGCCACAGAAATTGCTTTCTTCACTAGGATAACCCACACTTGAGGAATTCATACTATATATTAATACTATATGTTTATACTGGCAATGTAGATTTCTATGAAGCACCATATTCCTGCAGGATCAAGCAGGGCTATTGTAGTGGTTTAATATTAATAGTAGTTAAAAGCAGTTAAAACTTTTTTCTGACCAGAACATGAAGTATAATTTCTTTGTGTAACTGCCAGCACACAAGCATTAAGAACTAACCTATTGTAACAAACAGTCAATAGTCTTTGCTGGCAAAAAAACATGAGTGACAACCTCATTCAAGCATCCTACCTTAAAGCAAAGCAAGCAGCAGATTTTCCAAGGACAAGAGCTTCACTGGAGCATGTGTATGCTGTACGTTCTTATCCAAGGGTGGACATTGCAGAAGCAACTGCAATGAAGCCATAATTGTGTATGTGTTCAAACTATAACATCTGAATATGTCAACTTATCCGGAAGTTGTAGCATCTTAATGTAGAGTTTACCTTACCCCTTCTCCAGTATAATTCACAAAGAATTCACAATCTCCTGATCAAGGCTGTAACTTAAACTTCATCAGAAAACAACAAGACATCATTCTGGTTCGCTCTGGGTTATTCAAATATCCCAAACCTACCCTCTTCTTAGGAGCTGGGATACCAAGTGTGCAATTCCCCCCTCCTGACATGAGTAGAGCTCACAAGCATGAGGAGACCGGGCGTAGGGAAGGTGCAGCCACCCAAACCCAAGAAACACTCTCTTCTAAAACTTCCTTCTTCAATGCCTTTAAAAAAAACCCAACCAAGCGTCTAAATAGCATCTTTGAATGCATTCAGGCAGATAACAAAAGGATTAAAAACCCCGGGTGCTCAGATAGACTAATTCATAGCAGACTTTGCTAGAGCTGGAAACAGGAAATTAATCGTACATTGGGTTCTTATAACATTTTCCTGTGATAGCACACAGACTTGTAAAGGCTTGCAAAAGCCAGAATAAGTGGGTTTTTCTGTTGTGCTGTGCCTTGCTTGCATCAATTTGAACATATCAAGAGACCTTGCAAAGCTAGAGCTGGCACATAAAGCAACACACTAACAGCCTGTATCACTGCCCTAGCTTCAAAATGCTGGGCAACAATTAGCACCAAATACCTCTGAATGAATCCAAACATAGAAGAGGTTAGGAAAAATACTCATAGCAACAGGAAGCAGCAGAAACAGGTACATGCATGAGAACTAAAATGAAGCAAACTACCAAGGAACCACAAGTTTCGTGACTTTTTACCTCTGGTAATATACTTGCTGCTGGTCTCCAAGGTTCTTGGAACCTTGCACTAAATGTTGTCATGTAATTAATATGAGGCCAACAACCTTGCTTTTTCTAGTTTGTCATGAGTTCTGAAGCAGAAAGGAATAATTTGGTATCTCTGGGTAGCTGAAGGTTATTTTAATACCTGTGTACTTGTAGCTTACCATGAAAATTGACCCTCAAGTTGCTATAAAAAGCAGCTGCTCAATATATATATCATATTCAGGAACATTTTGGAACACTAAATCTGCTGTTCCTAATAAACAGTGAGACTATCTGCACAGACATGTTTTGATTTATAGAGCTCACTGTCTAAAATTCATCCCTTCTGTCTCTACACGAATCACATTGTTTATAAAAACAGAGAGGTAACAAGAATTAAAGTATCTTTAACAGTCAGCACACTTAAACTATCTGCTACAAAATACATTTACATTTCAATCTGTGGTGTTTTCCTAAAACGTACATGAGACTAGAGAGCAAGACCAGGCAGATTTGTTAAAGATAAATATTCTGAAAGAGGGCTAAAATGCTTACAACAGAAACATTCATCCACATAAGCTCAGTAAGATTTTTGGATTTTCTGTTAGTAATAGCCAAGAGCTAAAATAAGCCATAATGTTCCCAGCAATTAGAACAAAATGAGAAGTTAAAACGGCAAACTTACTAAAATGTAACTCCTTCTTTCATCCCGAGCTTCAGAATGCAAGCTGCAGCTTACTAAAGCAATCAGATCTATAATGAAGTTCTTGAAACAATCTTAAACACAGGCAAAGAATGGTTTAAGATTATGTCACATTTCTTTTCAGAGCTGCAGTGAGAGCTACAATACTATATTGACATTTAAATACATTTCAATTGCCTAAAGAAAGCATTTGAAGTTATTTCAGCTGCTATTCAGCTCCTCTTACACTCAAACACTGCACATCCACGTACAGATTAAAGTATAATGCTCTGCAGCAAATGGCTTTCAGAATAAAATATTTTCTATTTCTTAATATCCTACCTTCATAATTGCCTTCTAGGAGACCCAGCTGCTCAAGTGCCTTCACAAATCCAACAATTATCACCAGTACAACAATCATTTCAAGTCCCTCCAAGTTCATCTTGAAAAATTATTCGGGTAAAAGCATCTTTCCTTAGGGAGCGTCCTGACTCCAGAGTTAGACTTTAATTAAAAAGCCCTCCTAGCCCAAGACATGCCACATAGCCAGATAAATACAATGCTAAGGGAGCCCAGCATATTCCCACCATAAAACATTTCCATTGACAGCAAGATGAACACAGGAATGTAAGGAAGTCAAATCTTACCATGTCTGCATCACTTGCCTGCATGGATACAGATGTTTCAGTCTCTAAGGCAACAGAATATACAGTAACCACTTTGTTTAGCATTTCCTGTCACAGCCAAAATTCACCGAATCTGACATCTAGTAAAATCTGAAGCTCCTTTTTCACACTGAATTACAGTTTTAGAGACACCCCACACTTCAACAACGTCCAAACACATTTTTTTTTCCTTGATACTAAAGTGAACTTCAGAACACTCAAAGCAAAATTATTTCATTTAGAAAATGACCTACTGCTGTATTTCCTTACCAAGTGAAATACAATTACAGAAGGTTAGTTATACATTTGAGTTTCTTGTTTTCCCTCATTGCACACACATTTTACATCAAATACAGGAATTAGTGACTGTGGTAAGAAGAAACTTGTTAGAGGGAAGTCTCACGGGTTTAAATTTTGAAGGGAATAATTGAGAAGCAAAACCTTTTTTCCCCTCCCTGCACGGCCCTGGGGCTTGTGCCGATGGTGGAACAGCTGCCCTTGGTGTAGGTCAGCTGCTGTGTCCAGGTGAGGGAAGGCAAGAAATGGCACCAAGTACACAGTGTGCCCATGGCCAGGATTTTGTGCAGCTTTCTGCTCTGTCTCAGGAAGCATTTTTCCAAGCACTCAGAAAAACAGGAACAATTTCCAAGTCCTTGAACCTGACAGTTAGGGACAGATTCTCTGGAGGACCTTACTCTCACTGGAGCCCCTTAATAGCAGACATTAGCAAGCAGTTGTCAGTCTTTCCTTCTTACCTGTACCCAGCTCTCAGATTGCAGCAAGTTTCACACATGCACAGAATTACAAAAAAAAACCCCATTCTTTCACAAATCTGGACACTTGTTTTGGTAACTTATGCTTGTTTGGTCTGCAAGGGCTGCCACTTGTGTGTGAGATAATCTGATTCTGAAAGCGAGATACAGATGCATGTAAAAGTCTAAACGTACATTAATATTGCAATTTTTATAATATTAAAAATACTAATCTGAAACCATGAAATCTGACTCACTGTTTCAATTATTGCCTTTTAACCATTTATACACTTTTGTCTTTAGCTGATGTTTTTTATTAAGGTCTCCCAGGACATTCTTGTCCAGTTTCATTAAGTACTTAACTGATGTTATGAGGACTCGAGTGCCAAGGCCTCATGTATGGAACTACAAAATGGAATTTACAGAAGTATCAAATCCAATTGCCACGGAAATGAAATCACCTTTGGGACAGTCCAGGCATAAGGTATGATAATTTATAACACTAAACAATGTTTTAGTATAGAAAACAGAAGTACTGTTGGAACTGGGACAGAGGGTAAAAAGACGTAACTTAAGCTTAATTTGGGGCAAGATCAGAACTTCCACTCTTACTAAAACTGACATGAGGTGGGTGGTGCCCATAAGCATTCAAAATTAATCTTATCTCTGTTTGAAAAGGGGACTTCTCCAGTTCAGCCCTTGTACCATTGCTTTCCTTTGCTGCTGCTCTCAGCTGAGCCACTGGTGTAACCAAGTAAGAAATACAGATTTTCTTTTTCTTGTAAAAAAAAATAAATAAATCTATTTTGCAGTAAATAAAAACATTCCACAGAATGTTTAAACCACAACAATCTTTATCACAGAAGCTGCATTTCCAGAGCAGCCCAGCTCCTGGACACTTTGATGGATTTGCCCTTCCTGCTTGGATTCAAGAGGTGAAGTCCAAGTTGTGCTTGAGCCCGTGTTCGGTGCATGAGCTCCACTGGGGACAGCCTCTCCCACCCCAAAAACTGGAGAAGGGACTTGCACAGACCTTCGTCTGCGACACTTTTGTTATTGAATCAGGGTGCTCTTCTCATTGTGGAAGCTATTTGAAAGGTTTCATCTTTTTGTTTCAGACAAAAAAGCAATTTTCCAACCTCAGAGCACTTCTTTTCTGCGAGCCACCAGTAACAGTGTGTTTGAAGACAGAGAGAGAAAGTGGAATGTACTCAAATATACTCCTATCTAAACTTATTTAGCTTGGGCAAGATGACAGAACAAACCTGCAGGCTATGCATTTCCCACCAGTTACTTCCTCATAGCAGTATATCATATTTGTAACAAACTCTCAGTATCATTTTCAATTGGGGTGTTTTTCAGGCTGAGCAATTCTCTGTGAAGGAAAACACTGCCAACAGAGAAACACAGAAGAGTTCTGGGAGGAAAACACCCAGTTACAGCTGATTGTAGTGTGTGATTATCCATTCCCCTACCTCCATGCGGTGAAGCAGTGGGCACTGCTAACTTAATTCCTCCTCTCTGTTACAAGAGGAAGGCCAGGGGCCTGGCCCGCAGTGTGTGCAATGCCAAGGGCAAGTTATCCAGCCAGACACCACAGTGCACCTGAGGGACACATGACAACAGGAAATCAAGCCCTGTTTATCACTACAATACACATGCAGAATCCAGCATTCCTGAGAGCTCATTATGTATGGACACTATCCCTAAGTAACTGCTTCATTAGCATCTGCTTGGCAGTTAGTTTTCACAGCATGAGATACAAATTAAAGTGCGTGAAAAACAGAACAGAAAGGAGAAAGGGGAAAAAGACACGGGTTAAAATTAGAAGTAAAACTACAGACAGCTTCTCTCCAGGCAAAGAGATGGGAGACACTCACACTCAGCGCTGTGATGTCGGATGAACTTGGGACTGGTGCAGAACTGGGTACCCACATGGGTCTGGTGGGCTGGCAGGTTAAGTGCAAAGTTGGAGACTGCACAGATGACTGACTCGTGACAGGGTCCTCTCCACATTTGTGAGAAACAAAACCTTCCATCCCCAGCAAACAAGGAGAGATCTCCAAGCTAACTCACACGTGCATCAAACAGCAGGAACAGGGAAAGAAATCCGGGAGCACCAAGGCAGTATCTATCTGTTAGTTAAATTCTCCTGTACAGTTGCTCTCAAGGGCACATATAATATTTGACCCCAGTCAAAGCTCACAGTCCAGATAAACAGTTCCTCTCATTTCCATCTGTCACTCCTCCCCTCCACAAACCTCTTGTTTTCTTATCTTTCCTTTTAAGCCTTTGAAACTGGGACAAGACCAAGTAGATGACCCATTCAGCAACTCAGCAGATCTCTGACCAGGGCAGCAATTGACGGCAGACTGCTCTGCTCTCATCAAGCTCATCCATCCCTGATGGCCCAGAATTACCTCTACCAAGTGAAACCAAGGCAGATCACTGCAGAGAGCCCCTATACCCCCCATAGGGATGCACGCAGGGGTGCAGCAGCACAAGCAGAGCTGCAGACCTTTCCCCTGTTTCCTGGCCTGTTTCCCCTGGCCCTTCCTTTCCCACAAGAAACGAAGAAGGAAATAGTGCCAGTTGCAGTGTGAGACCATTTTACAGTCAGTGATTACACAGTTACACAGCTAACTCAGGGCAGGCATTCCCAAGCCAGTCCATATGCTTCTGCTCCTCAGCTCTAACACAAAGCAGTGCTCCTCCTGACAGTAACCAATCTCCCAGCTGAGTGTTGTTGCAGCAGATACTAGCTGATCCATCATTTTATTAATAGTATGATTACAGTATAAATATTTCATTCTATGGTGTGTGTGGGAGGCTTCATCACGCCCCGGTATCTTTGCGTGAGCATCTTGTTTAAATACAGCTCTGTTACAGTTATGGCAAATGTGTCAGTTCCAGCTCTTCAATATTTCCTTTAATGCTCTCAGTATTCTCTCAAATGCTAATAATGTTAAATTCTAGGCCAGTTTATTCAGTGAATGAAAGTCACATCCAAGATATAATTTCTTTTCTAACACGGCCATATAAAAAGGTGAAGTGAGAATTTAATGTAAATGGGAATGAAGTCTTGGAAAAAGAGAATTATAATTTTCTTTCTTTAGGTGCTGTATAATGGAGCAATACAGCAAGTACTTAGGTTAGGTGTCCGAGGCAGTATTTTCACATTTCAGTTTCATGGATAAACTTTGGCACACTCTTGTTTTTTTTAAGGTGTCATATCATTAATACAGACAGTGTCATCTTATTTTTCTGAAACTACTAACCACGTTCTTAATGTAGATGCCATCAACAGTGTTCAGTGATTCCAGCACTAGCATGAACACCAAATTACTCTTTAAGCACAAGTAACTGCCACATTCCTGTTTGCTGCTGCATCCCAGCAAAGGCAGTGCAAAACACTTGCAGTTTTCCCAGCCCCCAGGATCTGCCAGCAGCTCATGCTGTAACTCTTTAATTTTACACTTCAGAGGCAACGTGGGGCTTCCTCAGTTTAAATAATGACAAAATATTGAACAAAGATAGCTCAGATACGGAGCTATTTTTCAGGTGACTGATGAGAAGATATTCCATCTGTGTCACTGCAAGAATGACACCTTGATTGAGGTTCAGTGATATGGGCGATCTCTGCAGTGATTCTGGGGCACACATTTAATCCCAAAGTAATGGTCAGCATCTGTACTAAACTTCTAACTACAGCTTGATCCAGTTTTAAGGAGGCTGTTTGAAGTTGACTTAGAAACAGAAGTCTGTGGCTCTGTGTGCACCTGCAGCAAGAGAGTGCAAAATCAGCTGTGTGCAGACCAGCAGGAAATCAGCACCAAGAGCTTCTCTGGAGGAAAAAGCCGAGAGGCAACAGCAGCAACATCACCAATGCTCAGTAATGCCCCTCATGAACCGTTTCCAAGGGTGTGTGTATATCACGGACACAGGTTACATATGGAGAGTGGGATGCACGGTGGGATGAAGAGACTTGGCTAAGGTCACAGAGTTTCTCTTGGCAGAACCAGACAGAAAATGAGGTTCCCGACCCATTCTTCAGTATCCTCCCAACTGCAGGAATCCATTCTTCTCTCACAGACTTAGCAAGGAGGACAAACAACTCCAGGCATGGAAAACAGCTGAATACCTCACACTGAATGCCTCACATTAAAACAAATTAATGTGTAAAGGTGACATGAATGCCTCCTTGTGTAAAACCCTGTCATTTCAAAGGGAGCACAGAAGTGGGGCTAAGAGAGACAGCCCCTGCAGGCTTGCACAGCTGTCAGGGCTATGTGCTGTTTGCAGAAGCCCTGTTTACAGATTCCCATTTCCTTCTGAAGCTTTAGTGGAACTGGCTTCATCAGATTGATAGGGCTTTAGAGAAGCCTCAGCTCCCTCAGCTGAATGACAATGGAGAGCTTTCCAGATACCAGCATAGTTGGTACTGGGACTGCTTTTTCTCTGCTGTAAAAAAGAGAAAGAGTGCTAATGGTATGAGAAAACACCCATATGGTGCAGAGCAGAGCAGGGGGAAAATAAAGCAAGTTTACAGAATATGGTGAAATTTTAATGTGAAGAATTTTCCCTCTAAGCAATCATCCCAGGAGAGGACAAGGCTTAATGACAATCTGCCAGCAGGGAAAAGCTGGAACATCCAGCATCTACAGAGGCAGTCATCTGCCTATAACGAGCAAAACATGTCAAACATTCAGTGCACAAAACTCTGTCCCGACCATAGGCAGGGCTCAAATGTGTTACTCTTGGCATTACATAAAGACATGCAAAAAGCAGTAACAAGGATTCCTTTACTGAAAGAACTGGATTAGGAAAACACGCAACCCCTTTGGGTTTCTTGGGTACACCTTTTTTTTTTGCTTCTTTTAAACAGCCATCATAACTACCTTTAATATACAACAGGAATTTCCTAAGGAAGAGGGTCAGCGAATCAGAAGTCTTCTCAAACACAGAAAGGCAGTGCTGGATTGACCCAACCCTGCCTCAGCAAGCAGTGTATGAGACCCAAGAAAGGAAATATTCTGGTTTTTGGACGTTTTAGTCCCAGTTTATGATTATCATACAGACCATCACCTCAGGTGACTTTCTTGAAGAAAGAAAACCCCTATCTTAGCTCAAAACACAGATTGTACTTGTCTTGTAGTGGAAGATGCAACAGCCTTTGTGACCACTGGAGCAGTGCACCCACCGATAGCTGCAGAAACATTTCCACACTCATCCCAAGTACAACTTTCAGCCAGTCGCTATGTCTGACCTGCTGCTTTTGCTATTAATTTTCACACTGCACCATAAGCCAGCTGCCTTCACTTTCTGAATTCTAATGAGAAAAACACCCTCAGGGCATGTACAAAGGGAAATATGACAACTACGCTTGAAGATAAAATATCTTGCAAACTCTCCCACCGTAAGTGTCGATTTTCAGCAATGAATGTCCTGCAATTTAAAGGAGCTGTTATAGTGGCGGCTGAGGCACAGACTCCAGTTGTGATGCAACCAAAATAATTTACTGAGTGAGCTTACAGGCTTTTTATAGACCCCTGCCTAGTGATTAGTAATTGTTAGTATTGGTTAGTTTCTTTTCAGTACTTTTCACAACATCATACACTTTTCCCAACCAATCACATCATTGTTCACCCACTTCTGCTTGAACAACTTATTTGTTCTCAGAAGTATAAGCACATTTCCCTGTTACCACTTTCTGCTACATTGTTACTTTCCATTTTCCCTTAAACACACATTCTTTTGTCCCCTCAGTCCACACTGGAGACTTTCACCAGCTCCTGGCAAAGTCCCGGGTACAACATTCCATCTTTGTCTTCAGTAACTTCTTTGTTTCAACATCTACAGCTCTCGCAGATTATCTCGGTGTTCTAACTTCGACTCCTCTTGATTCCCATGGTTTGCAGCTGATGAGGGTCAGGATGTTCGTGCTCTCGTTCACGTCTGCTTGCACAGCTTCTTGTGCCGCATTCCCTACACGCCGTCTACTGCACAAACATGAGTTCATTCCTGTCATGAGCCATGCCTACCTGTTTTTTCCAGCAGTGGCTCTGTCGCTGGGTATCAGCTCAGTGAAGCTGCTCTTTTGCCATTCTCATGTCCGCAGCCACTGGGGAGGTGGCAGCAAACAGCATCATGCAGGCTCAAGCCACAATACCACAACTTCTCCCTCCCAGCCCCTAAGTGAGAGGTCACCACAGCTTCCCAATACATGTGGTGATAGAGCAGGTAGTAGCTCCTTCCCACCACCATCCCTACTGGGGACATCTAGGGATATGGGGGACAGGATACTCTTGGCTTTCCAGCTACTTTCCAAAGTCTCCTCCATTCCTGGGAGGGATGGCTACACCAGGTACAGGCTCACAATCAAACTTACCACATTCAAAGGGCTGATGAGAATCTAAATGATGTCTACGATTTCACCAGTAACAGTAGCAGAAGTAGGGCGTGAAGCAAAGCTTCCAGATCTACTGCAAGTCCCTACGGGTGCGATTTTATCAGAGAATACAAAATATCACTGACTAAAATTGTTAATGGGCTGTAAACTCTGAGTGAAAATATCCTTTCACAGGTAGTGAGGCAAAGTTTAGTACTTCCATACACTGTGTTTATACTTGAGAGACATAGCAACAAATAAACTTTCCTGAAGTATGGAGCTAAATGCATGAGGCTCATTGACACTTCTCAAGCCAGATCAAAACCAACACAACCCAATCACTTGAGAGCAGGCATCTCTGAGAGCTACAGAGACAGCCAGCCAGAGGATCTAGAATATCTATACAGAATTAGGAAAACATGTTTTGTCCTGAGGGTTGCATTATAGCAGCATCTTACTCATTTGCTGAACAGTTTATAGCTCTCACAAACAAGGAGAGATGAAATATCACAGACCTAAACAAAGAAAAAAGATGAAGAGCCGCTTAACAGGGAGATGGTTAGAGCAAGAAACAAGCTACTGACGAGACACTTGAATGCACAGAAGACAGTACACTCTGGCCGTACAATGGAAGAGTCGCATCCTCTCTTATGGCCCTCCTGGTTAAGAAGAGAAACAATTTGAATGGATTGAATTATCCGGTTAAAGTCAGCTGGGAAAAGCAAGAAAAAGAAGCTGATGTTTCACATGCATGAGTCTATCTGGAACTGAAGAATTTACCTGTCATCTGAAACTTCTCAGGCAGGCTGCCTTACAGCCACAAGACGCAAGACTGTGTTTGGTGCAGAGGATTTGTCTTTTCACCATCAAACATTTTCCCAATAGCAAAATATTATGTTTATTGAGAGCAAAGCGTTGGTGATCCAGACACTCAGAACAGCTTGGGTGGCACGAGGGAACATGTAGCTGTGTTCAGTGTTTTCTATTTTTACAGGAAATAACATTATGACTGAACCAGAAAGCAGATGGGCAGTAATCTGATCATTGTCAAACATCACAGACACATATCTGTTGGTTGAATGGACATTTCTATTGCTTTGGCATACAGAAGATAATGACATAGGAAACATTTTGTTATATATGCTATTCTCCACTTTTCTTAGTAGTGATTATTTCAGACAGCAAAGATGAAGAGATGCTGAAAGAGAGCTGAAAGGCAGGAACCCATCTGAAGACAAAGCTGAGCTAGCAAATCAGCGCATCTATCAAAGAGACTACCTGATTTTGCATTACTGTGGGTAATTTATGTTCTCCATCACAAAGGAAAGTACTATCACAAAACATGCAGCAGTGTTTGCATTCTTACTATGTCTTAATATCATGAGAGGAAGTTGCACAAGGAAGACGAGGTACCAGATCCATTCTCCTCAGAAGACTAGAAGTGATGCTGGGAACTCAATATGTGTTATCCCAATATAGGAAGCCTTTTTGTCCTCAGAAACTCAAGTGTAGCCCAAATCCCCTTGTGAGTAGGACTAATGTTCTGTAGAATCTAAACTATGCTCAAGGCCACAGATACTTGCAATTTGACATTGTCACAAACACCAGAAAAAGTGCTTCAGAACAAAAGAGATTTACCTGCGGGCTTGGCAAGAACTGAGCTGTGGCACTCAATATACATCTACTAAGGCATTATTTGAAAAGCCTGCTTATTCCTCAGTATCTCAATGACCACTGAGCAGTCAACTTCCACCTCAGGGAAGAGAATGTTTGAAGAGCACATGGTGAAATGGGATTCCAATATAAAGCTTCAATTTTAACATAAATTACTTGACAGAAATCTGAAAACATGCTCTGTCTTTCAGACACTTCCTATGCTCAGAACCATGTTGCAGGCTTCAGAAATAGGTGGGTTATCCAGGAACCCTGATGATGTTGCACTTCCCATCATTGCTACAAGTACCACCAGTAGGAAAAGAAACTTGAGGAAAATTAGTCAGTTTTTTTCCCTGACACAGGGACATGTTGTCCTGGGAAAAGGATTGCCAAGAAATCACGTAAAATAGTGCAAGACAAACCCAAATTTCCAGAAAACAAGCAAAAAAAACCAACAAAACCAAAACCAAAAAAACCCTGTTTTTCTTATTTCCAGTCTCTTTCACAATAAATTTAAGCCATTTAACCGCAAAGCACTAAGCATCACTACTTCCTAAGTCATTTGGCTCCAGATAGCACATTCGTTTCAGGGATGATAACCTTCTCTCTCAGCTACTGAATTGCAGCAGAAAACCAAGAGCAGCCTAAGGTTTCCTCTGGGTTTTTACTAAAGTTGGTTACTTTATATTTCAACTTAAGGTTAGAGGCTGAAACATTTCCACTGCTGCATTACTGTTCATGCAATGCCCATGAGATTAGTATCAGTATGATTTTTCACCTAGACAGGCCTCAGAGAGTTGTCTGGCATTCCAAGGACCAGAATGGCTGAGCCTGCTTAGCGGAGATTTAAAGCACTTTGTTGCTCAGCATCTTGCATCCTATTGGTGCTTTGCAGCCCATGCCTGGCATGTGTATACATCTACACTAGGAAAAGCATAAAATTCTGACTCTATGGCTAAAGCTGAGCAAACAGTTCCATCAATTAAACACAAAAGTCATATTTGATCTCATCCAAAATCAGAGAAGTCATTATACATGACCATGAGCACATCAGTGCTCCTAGCCTGATAGATGCTTGGAGAGCCACAGCAAAAGAAAAAGTGCAGAAAACAGAACTACAGTTAAACTACCATTGCTGCTTCATGCAGGTTACTAAGTACCATTTGGGTTCCTGAACTGCAAGGTTTAAAGATACAGAAGCATACATTTGATCTTACAACCTGTATTTTCTTCCCCTCCAAACCACATTAGCAATTTCCTTTGCAAAAGTGCTTAGTAAGCTCAACTCATCATTACAAATACCTTATAGGTCACATCACACTCAATGAGGTGTCTTGCATCGTGCTGTGCTTACTCAAGCAGGCACGACTGAAACTGAAGGTCTCTCCTGCACCCTGCAGGGCTCCTCTGCCAGTCCCAGGACTCCAAATATACATTTAAAGATATGTTTAAAAGTGATTTTTAAATGTGTTCCAGCTCTGCACACCATTTCCACAACAGCAGCACAAAGACCCCTGAGAAGACGAATTCTCTTTATAAATAAGCATATCCCAGCCTTTATAAACGCTGCTGTCAGGAGAACTGGCTACCCTGGATTTGGAGAAGGCTGAGGTTCTGAATGACTTCTTTGCCTCGGTCTTCACTGGCAAATGCTCTGAACACACCACCCAAGTCTTGGAATGCAGACACAGGGACTGTGAGAATGAAGATCTTGGGCCCACTGTAGGAGAGGATCTGGTTTGAGACCATCTTAAGAACCTGAGCGTACACAAGTCCATGGGACCTGATGAAATCCATCTGCGGGTCTTGAAGCAGATGGCAAATGAAGTTTCTAAGCCAATGGCCATCATATTTGAAAAATCATGGCAGTCAGGTGAAGTTCCCAAAGACTGGAAAAAGGGAAATATGACCCCCATTTTCAAGAAAGGGAAAATGGGTGACCTGGGAAATTACAGAGCAGTCACTCTCACCCATGTGCCTGGCAACATCTTGGAGCAGATTCTCCTGGAAGGCATGCTAAGGCACATGAAAAGCAACAAGATACAGGAGCAGTGACTGCAGCAGTTCCCCAGCAAGAAGGTCTAATTCTCATTCTAAAAAAATGATGTTTACGCACTGGAGAGGCATTGATTATTCAGTACTTCCATCTGTCTTTGGCTATTCAAATAGGCATTGCCGTCCCAGTGCAGGCTACCGCTACAGTGGGTCAGGTTTGGAAACGTCCGTATGACAGAACACCAAGTCAAGCCTTTAAAAACTATTTATTTCTTTTTTCAGGAAACAAACATGTCACAGAAATATATTAAACTATACATGGCTTTTGCCATCTGAGGTAGTGTTCAGACAAACAGGATCAAGAGCTAGAAGTATGAACCCTTCCAGGCTCATAGGCCTCTTTTTATGTTTTGAACTACTGGAGCAATGAACAATCTGCACAGTCTGGTACTGTGAGACTGGTAGCACTAAAAATTCTCTTCATCCTGTGTCAAGAATTTTGTGCATTTACTGCTTCTGTCATCTTTAGTCATTTTCTTTGTTACTTGAAGTGTATAGTTTCAGTCAGTGACCTACATTTTGAGTTCAACAGGTTTAATTTTCAGCCAGAAACAATGACCTCAGTTATCTCCAATGAAAGTCTCCTAAATCATATTTAACAAGTACTGATTTTCCTCTGTCCTTTTTCTTTCTTTGCTCTTTCTGTAGAACAAACTGGTGTTTCCTCTGTGCAAATCTGCTTTCAAGAAACACTCTCTAATGCTCACTTCCTTGTAAGTGGCCAAATCAGGACTATGTCTGGTTTTCAGTTAGCTTTCCCCCGTAGAAAGATAGGCGAAACAATCCTTGTGTGGATTATGTACATGCGCTATGAAGTCAAGTTGGCTGTTAGGTAGGTAAATATCAATGTTAGTATCTACTTAAAACCTGAATGTAAGCATTTGGCCTAAAATATCTTTCCAAATTTGTCAGAGGTGCAGATTACCCAGCGTTCCCACTTCCTCTGCCTGTAATTATAAAATAGGCATAGCCAAAAGCAGTATATATTTAACCCTTTTTGACAAATTTGTTTCTTTAAAGGAAGAAAAGCTTTTTTTCCACATAAGTGACTCTTACTATCTGGAGAAATGCTCTTAATTTTGATGTAAGTTTTTGCGTGTGTATGGTTAAATACTGGCTAATCAGCTTGGTTAGATGTATTACAAAGCACACAACTGTTAACTTTTTCAAGCAAACCACTAGGTGGCACACGGCTGTTTATGAACAGTTGAACCATAGTTGTGATACTGGAACTCATTTGACTGCAAGGATTCTGTCTAAGTGACTTTAAGAATGACAGCCAACTTGCACTTCTGTTTTCTCTGCTACATTTATGTTACCTGGCACTAATTCAACTATTAGCTGTGTCCTTGTCTCGTTTTGTTAGTCCAGTGTTTTATTTTGGGGTGCAAAAATATCTGAAGGAGTAACCTGATTTCAGTCAATTTCAGCCTGGTGGTTAGAACTGGTTCATGACTATGGTCATTATTAGATACCTCTGGGAGGACATTAGCTAGAAATATTTGGAGTCAGAGCTGCAGCCTTTATTGGAAGACCTGGCCAAGACATTGTTAGCTGTATTTTGAATGGACCAGGGAGGCAGAGAAAAATTTTCCCTTTTGTGGTTTAAAAAAGAAAACCCAAAACACCAAAACAAATAGTTTATTTCCTAATTTACTTTTCAATAAAAGAAAAATCAACTTATTAGGAAATGTTGCTCACAATATTTTGGGCAATTTTCACATTGAACAATGAATTATTATTAAAATGGCCTAAGACAAGCAGAGATTGTAGAGTGAGTCGTGAAATTTTCTGTATACCAAAGAGAAGAGAATTTTAAGATGTGTAACAGGGAGCACCACAGCTGAAGGTATTTTACCATTTAACATGTAGCACTTTTATGTTTCAAAGAATGTCCTCATAGTCGTATCACTTTGAAATACATACGTGTGTGGGTGCGGGTGTGTGTACATGTACTTGCCATTGCAGACTTGAATGTGGGTCAGTTAGAACCGTCCCCTACATAAAACACTGGTGTATATATTTTTAAAGAGTTAATATGGCTATAAATTTTATACCAGTAGCAGTGACAAATTTCTTGTGTGTAGTTAACAAATTATTTGTAATGTATTTTTTAGAAATCTTAAAATTGCCTTTGCACTGAAATATTTTTCATACTGTAGCTATTTATAAATCTGTTTTACGCATACATTTGTTAACACACCATTTCTATTTTTTTTTTTGAAGTATATGTTTTGAAGGCTTTTTTTATACCTATGAGTTTTTGGCCACTTCGATTTAGCTTAGCGTGGAGTTGTGGCTGAATGTTAAAAAACTAATGAATGTCATACTAGAAATGCAGGTCTGCTGCTCTGCCAGTCTTACCCAAGCTATTGATGTTCTGTTGGGGTTTGCAGTAGTGGAGAGGAAAGCGCTGTACTTCCAGTGCTGTGCTATTACTGCTGGCTTTTTTACTCTCTGAAGCCTCCTGCTTTTTTACTTATCTGAGTTCCATCTTTTAGCCTTAAATGAGATTTTTTGCTTGATGTTGTTGAAAATGCTGCATTCCTGTTCTGCCTACTAACAAAGCAGTTCATTGCAAACTTCATGTAGCCCTGCACTTCAAAACTACTGACATTAGTCAGGCTGAAACACTTCTATAAGTGCTTGGGAAATTTCAGTTAAGCATGTCATTTTTTGAGAGGAGAAAGAATGCTTGAAATTAAGTGGAAGCTTCTGCTTTGATTTAGCAATACTTTTACCTTGAAAAGTTGGTACGGTTTGCTTGTTAAAGTAGACCATTCAGTGAAAACAACCCATACAACATTGACTGGGTTTCACTTGATGTGCTTTTGCTTCAGTCCTTGTTACTACTGCCACGCAAACAGAGTCCACTGCAGCAGCAGGTGTTACCTGGGAGTTCCGTTGTAAATGGATCAGATGATACAAAGATGGAAAAATAGAAGTTCACTCAAACTGCGCTAGAATGTTTTATTATGGCTGAGACCCTGAAAAGACACAGATTTTTATGTATTAAAATTAATTAAAAAATTAAAGGGGAAAAGTATAAAAACCTATATAACTTCCTAACTTGCCTTGTTTAAACTGTTGCAGCTTTAACAGCATAGTGTCTCCATAACTGCTTCTATAAATGTCTTGAAGCTGGTAAGCGCTAACCAAATGTATGTGACGACTTAGTATTTCAAGCTTTTTGGCCACTGAAGTTCATCTATTCCTACAGTGGCTTGTGGCAAAAGACCTTTTTTGTTTTACCATGAATGATAATTGTTTATTCAGACACTTAATGTAAAAGCTTCCAGTTTACTTTCTTGCTTGCATTAGCCTGTTTGTCTTGACCCAACTGGCTTGCAAATGTGAAAGGAAACAAAAATCTGTTAGTGGAGCAACTGCACTACTTTTCTTTTGGAAGCCAGTGGGATCATTGTGCTCATGCTACTGTCTGATAAAAAAGCTTTAATGGAAATCTGTGAAAGTATTATGAAAGTGAAAAGTACGTGATTCTACTTTGCAGACTAATCTAAAAATCCAATTATAGAGCTTTAATTTTTTACCTTCTGAAAATTCACAGAGTTTTAACCTGTGTTGTCTCCAACACACAGTCTGTTGTGTACACACTGCATTTTAGATGTCCTTTCATGACCTAATGTAAAGTAGAATCTGCGGAAGCTGCTGTATGGAAGCTGGAGGGTAGTTCTCTGTGCATTAAACATTACAGATGTCTGTAGTCGTCAGCACCAAATACTGACACTTATTTTTAATTGTACAATTATAGGTGCATTTATTTGAAAATATATCAGTCTTCAAATCAAATGTTTAGATTATCCTGTACTACTTGGTTTATTTGATTTGAAGAGTCAGTGTGTGGAAACATTACTGTAAAATTTCTTTTCAGTGCTATTTTTAACTTTTATTTCTGTAGATAACCAAATATAACTTGTTTATACTCAGTCACATTTTGGATCCTTATGTAGAATATATGAGCAGGAGACACGAATCTGCTTGCAATAAATACAAGCATTCAAGACTGGTTTAAGTTTGCTCTTGAGTAATTAAAATCTAGTATAAATATGAGATGGTTTCATATTAGTCTGTAATAAAATGTAAGTACATAATAGAAAATGGAATGAGTGTTTGATTCTGTTACTGACTGCTTGCAGTCACATTTATTATCAGAGAGTGTATGTAGTCATCTGATAAAACAAGCTAACAAGAAGGGAAATTTTGAGAAAGCTGGAACATGAGCAGTGCAGGGGGGTTATGGCAAAGGAATTGGTGCGAGTCCGGGAGAGCTTTGTTCCCCCTGCACAGACTGGGTAAGTACAAAAGTTATTTCCAGACTAAACCTGTGAGCTACACATGGGAAGATCTGTGTTCCCTGATGGTTCTGCTGTGCAGGGAATCCAGAGCTATCTTTCCTTTGTGCTTTGCCATCTGAATTGGTACCAGTGTTCACAGGCTCTTACGGAAGAGGATGAGTGCACAGAAATGCCATCACTTACTTTCATTTGGTATTATAGTACTGTGGGATTTTCAGTTGTGTGAAAACCGTTACAGCCCTCACCATGCACTGACACGGTCAGGCTGAAGGTACCCTCAGCAGCCTCCACAAAGCCACTCAGAGGTAGGTGCCTTTCGCTTTGAGGCTGTGTAGAATCCTTGGGCACTTTGTATGATGATCTTGCACTTCCTATAATGAAGATTTCAGAGGAATGGGTTTGTATGTATTATGACCTCATTTATCCAGACAATAGAAGCATACCGGACCCATCTCCCTTTTGTACATCAAGAAATCTTGTGTTTGTACTGAATGAGCTTCAGGAGAAGGTAGTTTAAGGGGAAAAGGTAAATATAGAAGATTTTTTTTTGTTCATGCAATGAAGAAAAGATTTGCATAAATTGCAATTAGATAGAAATATTGAAACTGTTTTTGAAAAGAAAATGTGATGATGCATCTGGATTTCAGGAACAACACAGTAGCAAGAGGAACAGATGATTTTATAAGTAGATGACTATTTTATGTACAAATATGTTTGTTTAAAGGAAAAAAGGATAGCAAGTCAGTGGTTTCTGAACAGCCTTCTAAATTGAATACTTTATGTTTTCCTTCAGCTCTTTAAATTATGCTCTTTTAGTAACTTATGTTGTAAAAATAATTGAAAACATTTTTACATTACATACATTTATTAAGACCCCATTTTTTCCTGCACCTATGTGCAATACTGCTGTATTAAATCTTTCCTGAAAGTTATTTCTATATGAAGTGAGATAGGTTGGGAAGTTTCCTGGGTTTGTTTTCTGTGTATCCCAATTACCTCAGATGATACTCTACAGGAATTTGAAAACAGTATTTGACCAAGTTGTTCAAAGCTCCATCCAACCTGGCCTTCAGCTGCCAGGCTAGGTTGGATGTGGAGCAACTTGGTCTAGTGCAAGGTGTCCCTGCCCATGGCAGGGCTGGTGGAGCTAGATATCTTTAAGGTCCCTTCCAACACAAACCATTCTATGATTCTAATGAAGCTTTGTTGGTGTGTCCATTTCCATTACACATACTTACAGATCTTTTCATTTTAATTTCATTCAAATGCTGAAGCATAAATTATAGCCATTCAAAGGATTCACTTACGTGGGGAGGTGATAAGCATGAAGTGATAGGACAGGGATAAAACCAAATACAGCCATTCATTATGTAGACCAGTTTATCAGATGCCTAATGTCCCCATCTAGGTTGAGATGTGTTTAACAGAGAATTACAGTGTGTGATCAGTTCTACAGAAAATTAATAGCAGTGACTCTTACTTCTTTAAGTGTTCATTTTCCATTAAAGGAGACAAATAGGAGTAATATTCAATTTTAAATCATCAGAAAGTTTGTTGTTGTTTTCCATTATTAATTTTGGTTAAGAAATCTCATGGTGCATTAAGCCTATAACAATTACATATAGGATGCAGTGTCCTGCTAGGCTCAAAGGCTCCCTGATCAGATTGTATCAGAAGAACTGTTAACATCCATTCTCCTTATTTAATGTGGGAAAACCCGACATGTTGCTTGTTCCTAACAAGGAAAGCAGTGTTAACAGTTGTTCAAAATGCACATCAACACTTCCTTACATTCAGATTTTAAACACATCTTGTGAAGATACCTCACACTGAAACATTAATTTGAAAGATAGATTTTACAATCTAATAATCACTTGAGTTTTAGAAAGAAAGGGAAACAAGTCCAGGTCCAAGGTTGTTGAAGAACACGGAGTGGTATGCTGACTTTATTTCAGAAAGTACTTCCAGCCGTATGTAAAACATAAGGTAAACCTCTACAGAACATCTTTCTTAACATGAGATTTTACTCCTAAAGCTGACAAATGTAGTTGTAATCTTTGTGATTGTACACAGTTTGCAGTCTTTTGCTGCCATCTGCACAGAAAAGTTGAATTGATGGTATTGCAGCAAAGAGCTTTTAATACGCAGCAATTAAAAAGATTCTGTAAATCATAGTACCACTGCTGGCTAAGTCAGTTGGCCTAAATACAATAATTTATACTACATGCATTTCAAGAGTATGGGGGCAAGGGAGGCAGGGGGAAGGGTGTTGAGGTCTCTGATCTTGTTTCCTTGTCGTAAAACTAAGCAAAAGGTGACTCCCAGTGTCTCTCATGTAAACCTGAACATCCTGAGTTGGAAGGGACCCAATAGGACCAGAGTCCAACTCCAGCTGGGGCAACCTAAAAGTTAAGCCATAGATCTAAGAGTTGTCTGAATGCTTCTCAAATGCCAAGAAGCTTGGGGCTGTGACTGCTTCTCTGAGGAGTTTGTTCCAGTGCTTGACCACTCTCTTCACGAAGAACTTTTCCTGATGTCCAGTCTGAACAGCTTTAAGCTGTTCTCTTGCACCCTATCATGAGACACCAGAGAGAAGAACCACCACCTTACTCTCTGCGCCCCCTGAGGTAGTTGTAGGCAGCAATGTGGTCACCCTTCAGGCTCCTCTAAGCTGAACAAACAAAGAGTCTGCAGGCACTCCTCAGAAGTCATCTCCTCCTGTCCTCTCAGCACCTTTGTTGCCCTCCTTTGGACACATCATCATATTTTCACATCCTTTATATATTGTAAGGCCCAAAACTGCAGCCAGGACTTGAAGGGAGCCACACCAGCGCGGTGTTGTATGCAGTCTGATCGGTAATGCAGAGTTTGAGGGGATTTGGAGAACAGCAACTGCTTCAACCGCCCAGCAGGAAGAACTTCAGAAAAAGTGAGCATACACAGTTAAGGGATGGGGTTGGTTAGGCTACACCTTTGGGTGAGTAAGAAATGTGCATGTGGAGAGAAAAGAAGAGAAAGCTGGATGAAACTGAGAATTGTCTACCTAGAGAGTAAGACCAGGGTTTCAAACCTTAATGCCTGCTCAACTCTTGTTCTCCCTATAGGTCGGAAATGGGATACGTATATTTACATTTCCCCTTTCTTGCCTCCTACCTAGTACCTCCTTTCCCCCAGAAGTCTATTTTAGCACTCCATGCTTCATTATGAAAGGAAAGAACCATTCTTGCCATGTTTGAGCAAAGCATAGTCCCATATGTGGTAACGAGATTTCTCTCTCTCTTTCATACTGTCCCAGAGGAGCATTTAGCAGGCAAACCAGCAGGTCTGAAGCCTTATGGTCACCACTACAATGGTTACTTCCTTGGTTGTTTCTGTGCAAGAAATACTCAAGTGCAACAAATACCACGAAACACACACGGTGCGAATGTCACATGGGAGATAATGTCTCATCTTCCTTCTGCACACAGCTCTCTTGCTTTTCCCAGGTCCCTTTCTAAGCAAATTAAGACTCAAAATAAGCTCATCTGTCCTTTTACCTACTAAAATTCAACACATTTTAGAAATGAACCCTCTCTTTACTGAGTCCATATGAATGGAGCTGGTTGCTCCAAATGGATACATGGTCTCATGGATTTATTTTTGTTTGTTTGCCTAATGAAAAGTTGTGATTTGAAAGTGTTGGTGAAAAAGAGAATTTTTAACCCACTGAGCTTATTGCAAACTACCTGTATCTTATGATTTTTGGCTTGAGTGACACATTACCTGACCACTCACGTGTTGAGGATCTCCAGGAAGAATAATTTTTAAGACAAGATTTGTAGGTACCATAGACAGGGAATGGCTATTTAAATTCTAACACCATCCCCTTCAAATAAATTCTTAGATCTGCAAGATATATTTCCCTCGTATTGATCTGGTCCTGCATCCACCATGATATATCCTTCAAATAACTTTGGGCAATATGCCACCATCCTGAGCCCACAGATCTTTCAGTCATAACCTATCTCATGCACTCATGCACTCCACTTTGGCATCTTGTATTTCCCCATGAAGGTCATGAGAGCTATCTGCCAAACCTTTCTTTCTAAATACATATGAACAGTGAAATACAGAAAGTTGAGAGATTATCTTCATTTCAGTGGCAACCAATTTTCTCATTCAAGAAGCTCTTACTCACTGTTTAAGAACCGCTGCTATTTTAGAACAGTAAATAATTGGTTTCTAGGCAGTACTCATGTTTTTCATGAGGTTAATATTCAACCACCGGATTAACTTTTAACCACTTCAGTTTAGGAAGGTTTACATTCCCTTTACATTTCCAAGAGATGCATGCTTACCAATTCTGATTTGTCATAATTAATTTTATATCCAGGTATTGAACAAAGACGTTATGTTTGGAATTCTACCGATTTAGGGAGGAAAGTGATGTTGTGCAAAATGTGCAGACTACAGCTGCCAGCCAATATAGATCCTGCCATACCTTGTTACTGCTCTGCCTTCTCATCCATAGGTAGCCATTACAGTTGTTATATTAAAGCATGTTAACTTCAGAATTAGGGAAGTAATAGAGTAGCTAAAACTACGTTTCACTGATCCACAGTATAGTTCAGGCATCCTCACATGGAACTTCCATTTTGAACATTTGCCTGCAACTCATCTCTAACATTACTGTTACACAGACATTTCATCTTTTGTCATGTTACATCACTCTTTTCACAGGGTTCATGGGCTGTGAATCCATTTATTCTGAATCCATTTATTCTCTACCACCATGGGATGTAGTCAAAACTAACATGCTCTTCCTTACAAATATTTTTAAAGACAATCCATGGTTTTGTCCAGTCCCAATTTCTTTCCTTAACTATTAGTCTTCACTATTACGTTTCAGCTGTTTTGCACTGTACAGCCCAAAACTCTGATCTGCAGTTTGTGTTTCCAACAGAAGACACAAGCACGCATAACTTTGAAATCCCTTCCTTACAGACCACAGACCAAAGCACACCTTTCTAGTCCCGGGAACTTTTCCACTCTTTTCCTCCCTCTTTGCCTCTTCTCTGCATAAGCCAAGGCAGGTAAGTGGGAGCTGTGTATTTGAACAAGTAAACACCAAAACACAATCCAAGAAACTAAGCAGGAGATTCAGGTTCAGATACTTAGAGCTGTGTGTTTACAGTGCAGGTGTCTAAGCTCCCACATCAGCCAGCAGCAGATACCCTTTGAGACGATACACTGAGAATAAGAACAAATAGTACCTACAGCATATTTTTAATCCTGACATTCAGCCCAAGCCCTTTAGTGTGTATTATATCTGTTTGTCTGACATTAAAAATGTATTCACTAACAGTACCAAATATAAGCACAGTGAACTCCATTAAAGGTTTCAGTTCTTTTTTAAACTCTTAGGAAAGGTAAGAAAAAGATTAGCTGGGAGGGAATAAAAACATACATGTCAAAGGATGTTTTGCATCCATGTCTAAAAAAAAAGATAAAATACTCTCTGTGCCTTCTGTCACTATGACAACATAGACACAGAGACACACAGAATTAAATGTGAACAGTGAAGGATAGAATTTGGGCTCTTGCACAAGCCATTAGCAGGACAGAATTACAGCTTCATCCTCCCACATGATTTTTGTTGCCCATGGCCATGTCCCCAGCACATAGATTAGACGCTAATCTTATTTACCTGTCAAGGTCTGGTGTTTGCAGCCTGAGGCCGTGGGGTTTTGTAGGACCTAAGCATCTTTACAGTCCCAGGTCTTCAGACAGGGTATCTTCCTCCTTCCATTTAGATGTATTCCCCACTCCAGATTACAGGCAGATCTCCCAGTCCTCCCAATACCTTTAATGGCTGTGGGAATGCTGCTAAGAGGCCTGGTCTGACTCTTATAACCCTGAAAGGAAGGAAGGGAGGAGAGGAAAGAGAATCATATGCTCCGCACATTGAATGTACTTTAACAGGCACCAGAAGTTGCAAGAGTGTGATTCTGTGCCAGCCACCAATGTAAACAACAGGACAGATTTTCCATAGGCACTTCCAGCATGAATTTGCTGGGAATCTCACATATTTGCCAAATCAGCGTACAGGGAGACACTGCCCTGTAGGTTTCTCCATGCCTGTGGGAAACCACCTTTTGTCTTGTGACAAGTGGTTGAGATTGAGTTGCTGAGGAAGAGCTATATGCAGATCTTCATGCCCCTTCTGGAACCTCTGCTAGGCAGCTTAGCTATAGAAATCAGCAACTGCGCAAACACTGCCTGCGTTGTGCCACTAGTGCTTTCCACAGTGTTGGTTCGAGTAGGATGAAAAATTCTGAAAGAAAAACTCTGAAACTCTGATTAGAATTGAAACCTCTGAAATCCCAGAAAACCCCTGTGGGATACCAGAGTATTTAGTTTGCCTTTTTTGAGCAATATAAATGAAGAGTCTTCCTCCACATTAACTATAGTTTCCCTTAGTCCCTGCTCCTAGCGCTACAGATTTCCTACCACCTTTCAATAGGGAGGTCCCACACGAAAGGATTCCCCCTTATCAGCCCTGGGGATTACATTCGTCCTGGCTTATTCATTCCTCTTACAAAGCTGGAGCGCATCTTCACTTTAGTTCCAGTGACTGGCTCAGGGGATCACGACAATGAATGGTAGAAGACTTGCAATGAATGACTTCATTTCCACACCCCCGTGTGTCTTCCCACAGGTTGTAACAGTGCTGAAAAAGTCTCTCATGCTACCACCTGGTTTTTACAGCCCGGTGCTTTACAGTTCAAGACTTTTTGATCAAAATGAGCTCAGGAAGGGCATTGATGAGCAGCTGGTGCTCACTTTTCTTTTTCCCTGTGGCTTTCCTCCTATTCAATGCACAGATTTGAGTGTCTTGTCCATTCAGCTCCTCCCCAAGCCTCCCTTTTTGAGCTGCAATCCCATTTGTTATGGCAATCATCCTGTGCTTCGTTAAGAATTCTGGTGGGTTCAAAATCACCATCCAGCCGTAGCAAGCTGAATCTTCAGCAGCACCCTTTTGATAAAATCTGACTCGCTGTAGGCTAAAAGGACAACTATGGGCTATGGTGGTATTTCTAGCACATTCCACTTCAGCCGTAGAATAACTCTAAAATCAAGAGTCTTTCTATTATTTATGGAGAGTCTGCTGTTATTTTTAGTGAGTTCTTAGGACTTGGTTTAAGGTAAATATTTCATACCGGAGAAGGAAGAATTTCTGGAGCTGCTTTATCCCATCAGAAAGCAGAGTATGATTGCACCGTGTCCCCTGAGCCTGTGAGTCATGTTTGTTAATGTTCACGGTTTAATAAGAAGACAGGATAGGTTTTCTGGTAACGTTTTGCTCACATCTTGCAAAAACATGGAACTGTGCAGCCTACCAATGGGATTCTTGAAAGTCTGGGCTCTTCTTTTTCCCAGTTTATCACATTAATGTTACACTTGCCACTAATAAATCTTTCAGCCCAGTGCTTTATTACAGTTGCTCTGATTATTATTTTTCAGATTGCCTTTGTTATAATTTTATTTTACATCATTCACTAATTATTGCCACAGTTCTAAAAAAGTTAATCATTGTCAGTCTATGTGAAAACCCATAAAAGAATAACTTTGAATTTCTTCTTCTTCCCTGTGGACAATCATTAGTAGTTTTTCTCATCATGTTTCAAAAATGTTCCTAGCATACCCTGGAGAAATTCTCCAAGCAACTTTAATTTTCTGTGTATTTTTTCTCAGCAGAATACTATGACTTTACAGACACTTTCTGATGATGTATTAGATGTATTAGATGTGGCTTAGACCAGTTGCTCAATAAAGAAAGGTCTCAGATATTCATGTAATCTCACCCTGAAAGCCAACCTGTTGCCATTTTGGAGCCCCTCCAGACCTCGTAACCGGCAGAAAGAGGTACACCTTACATTAACATTACTTCTTCCTACAGCCACCGTAGTTGGTTCTGCTCTTGCTTGAAATACGTGCTTGTAGAATCACACCAGACCACACAGCACACGCAAGAATGATGCCCCATTCACAGAATCACAGAATGATTAGGATGGTAAGGAACCTCTGGAGATCATCTAGTCCACCCTCCCTGCCAAGGCAGGGCCACCTAGAGCAAGTTACACAGGAACACGTTCAGGTGCGTTTTGAATGTCTCCAGAGGGAGACTCCATAACCTTCTGGGCAGCCTGCTCCAGTGCTCTGCCTCCCTCAAGGTAAAGAAGTTATTCCTCATGTTGAGGTAAAACTTCTTGTGTTTTAGTTTATGGCCACTGCTCCTCATTCTCTCACTGGGCATCACTGAGAAGAGTCTGGCACCACCCTCTGGCATCTGCCTTTGAGATATTTAGATGTATTAATGAGATCGCCTCTCTGTCTTCTCTAGACTAAGCAGAGATATTATCCAGATACCTTTGTACACCTCTTCTTACTCCTTACAATTTAAATGCATCCTAGAGCGTTCTTCAGAGAAATTTGGCAACAGGCCTGGGGCACTAGACAGGGAAAAGTGAACTCCTGAACTAAAGGCCCTTCACTGCAAGTACTCAACCTGACTCCCAAAGCATAGCTATGCTAGCGAGTGCAGAGTTTGTCCATTCACAGTCTGCAACGTCTGTGCAATAGATGAGCACATCCAGCACCTCAGCATTTGTTAGATCCTTCTGGGATTTCTCTTCCCAGCTTTGGTTTGAGCTGGTTTAAAAAAAATTAAAAAAATAAAAATCAGCAAAACTACCCCCGTATTTATTTATAGCACTCGCACACTGATGGGGCCCCAGAAATAAAAGGAACAGGCATTTGAGGGAGGTGCTCCATATATAATTTTTGTAAGAGCCATAATATTTCATTGGTTTACGATTCCTAGGTATCCCATCCGACTCCTATTTAGGATGTATACCTTAAGTTATCTCAACCTCATTCCAGCCCACTTTTACCTTCAGCTGTCGTAATGCGAAAGCACACATTTGCTTACTGACTTTAGTTATTAATTTCTTCAGAACTTCTAAATGCCATCTGTGCTTGACATTTGCTTCAAATTTAACTGCTTCCTTGCTGAAATTCATTCCTGCTTCTTGGCAAGGCCAGAAACAAGAGTATTTTCCATGGAATACAGCACTTGTATCAAAGCCGATGTTACATTTGATCTAATGCAGAAGAAATAACCTTTCTGAGGAAACACAAGAAAGGTTATTCATAACAACATAGATTTTTCCATCAATTCTGACACACTAGCCAAAGGAACTGTGCCTTCTTTTGTGCAGAGATTTCTGCAGAAATCCTGCTCTATCGAAGGAGGCTCAGATCTTTCTGCCTGACCTCTCATTGCTTGAAATCAGCCAGCGATGAGGTTCTGGTTTGACACAGAACACAGTGGGGATCACACAGGTCAAGCCCCTCATGTTTCTACTTGCAAATAAAGCAGGTCAGGCACTGTCCTTTGGCACAGGAACCAGCTGGCACAGCATGGCTTGCATATGCACAACTAAACTCTCTTATCTCCTGAAATAGGTCAGCTGCATGCAGATGGTCTGCTGGGAATGGCCCCTGGCCCATCCCAAACCATGAGCTGCACTGAGGATTGCTTCACAGATTGCTAGTTTGGTAGGACAGAACCATGCTGGGGACACTGCCACCAAGGAAACAGTGCAGAGGATGACCATGTGCCATGGTTTAAGCCTGAGCCCTATCCCTGTTAAGCCTACTGCTATAGGGGTAGCTATAGGGATAGAGATCAAAAAGTGCCTGTAACGCTAAACAGAACTGAAATCTAAATTGTAAGATTTATTGATGTCTCCCCTGTGCTTCACAGGCTCTTCTTTCAGAGCTATTTTTGACAGTATCTCCAAATTAAAGCATCCCGTCTGCTCTTTCGTATCGTTAATTGGCCTTTTTCCCTGGACAACCAGCCAGATCTTTTCAACCAACACTGAAAACATCCTTATGAGGTACTGAAAGCAAATAATAAAATAAACAGTGACCTATCTGAATCTGTACTTTCTCTCCACGGAATTGCCTGTTCCGCAGTGAAGTGCTGTAGGATCAACTTTTCCCATTGCACGCTGTGGCATGAGGTATCTCGTGGAGCACGGTTACCTCCTTGCATCTCAGGTTCTGTCTGACCCCCATTTTGGGTTAAACTGCTGTAAGAAACCACTGGACACTGAAACCTTGTTTCTTTAAGCCATTTCCTGACTCTACCATGGGTCACCCGGCTTTAAGACAGAGCATTTCAGGTTAAGACAACAACTGTACACAGCATATCTCTGTCAGCTGATGCATTTCTGAAAATCAAATGCCTCTCACTCAAGAAAGTGCGGGAAGTAAATGGTAACCCTCCCTTGTCCTTAGCCCTGGAAAACTCGTCCCGGAAGCTTAGTTTCCAAAACCTGTGGTTCGGTTATGAGGAACGTAAACCATCACTGTTGCAGCTACAGAGATGTGGAGAGCAGTGTGGAAGACTGCTGACTGCCTGAGAGAAGGCATTGGGAAGTGTACGTGTGTGTGTGTGTGTATGTGCTACGCACACATCTTGAGTGCTTCCCCTGAAGCACTTGCCTTCTTTACATCACCCATCCTCCGTGTGTTGATATACCATCACTATTTTGCTTACAGGCAAAGTTTTTATTGCTTGAGATACCCAAATAAGAAAACAAATTCATGCTGTTGGTTGGTTTGTGGCTTTTTTTTTTTGTTTTCGTTTTCTTTTCATAATGCAAAACCGAATCCAGTTCCAGCTGCTCAGTTGTCTGATCAAGATGCAAACACCAAAAGTGGTTATCTTCACGTATAGGGATAAAAGCAAAGTAAAATGCTGGAAGCTGAACACTTCAGAATGTCAGAACCGACACTGCAAAACTTTGGCCAGATTGTACATCCGTGCTGTTATCACAGTTCCCAGAAGACAAAGTGATACTCCTAGAGGTAGTAACTGCTTTCCTTGGAAACAACCGCTTTCCCTAGAAGAGGCACCTGAAGAGCCCAACTCCGACACGGTGAGCGCTGCGGGCACGACTGAGCCCTCGGTTTAAAACCCCTCCCTCCAAACCCAGCCGTTAACGGACCGGCTGGGCGCAGCGCTCCCCGACGCGCTGCCTCCGCCCCGCCTCAGCGGGGTCCCAACGACCTCGAGGCTCACAACGGGGGGCGCGGGGCGGCGGGAGCCCCGGCAGGTGCCCCCTCTTCCCGCCTCGGGTTTGTGGCCGGGAGAGGAGTCACAGGTGCCTGCGGGAGGGGCGGGCCCGGGGCGGGGAGGGGCGCTGCGCTCCCCGCCACACAAAGAGCCTCCGGCCGCTTCCCCCGGCAGCGTGTGTGTACGTACGCGCGTGTGGGGTGCCGGTGCTGCGGAGAGGAAGGGTGCCCTGACAAAAGGCAGCCCCTCACCACCTCCCTCTCCCGGCTGCGGGCGGGGCCCCACGGCACCTCCCCGCCAGCCCCGGAGGGAGGCGCTGCCCCAGTCGCTCGGGGGAGCAGAGGAGCGCCGGCAGCAGCTGCCACCTGGTTCTGCAGGCAGGGCGCTGAGGTGAGTGGAGGCGGGCGGGCAGCACCACACCGCACCGCTGCCCTTGGGGAGCCCCACCATTATGCCAGGAGCAGTGCTCCCCTGCGGCAGGCGAGCCCCCAGGCAGGAGGGAGGGAGGCAGAGCGGGCGGGCTTCCCTCACCGGCCACAGGCGGTGGGACTTCACTGCTGGCCGTGGGGACTCCTCGCGGAAGAGGGCAGTGTTCGCCGGGGAGGGGTGTGGGTGAGTCTTTTTTCTCTTACCCCCTGTCTTTCGGTGGCGATAGGTCCAGGCTAGAGGAGGAAGCGAAACAAAGGCAAGCACTGTAGCCTGCCTGGAAACGAGCGGATAAACAATCAAATGCGGTGGGCGCCCCGGGATGCCCCCTCTTCTCTGGAGGCGGGTGATGGCTGGAGCTGCCCCGCCGCTGCCCTGCCCTGCGCTGCCCTGCCCTGCGCTGCCCTGCCCTGCAGCGGTGCGAGCGGGGCTGGTGCTGCCGGTTTTGGAGTACATCGGTTCGGCATCCCCGAACTAGAGAAACAAAGCGGTCCCCTGGTGTGAAGGAGATGTTCGGGTGCGGGGTGTTGTGCGCTGGTGTTACCTGCAATGGTTACTATCACGCGGACTGTAAAATAGGATGTTTCTGCCGCTTGTGGTGTTTATTTACATTTTGCGTTTAGCTGGGGCCGGACTATTAAATCCGCCAGCTGTGTTGTCTGTAGGTTTGTTGGTTTGTTTTGGTTTGGTTGTTTTTGGGGTTTTGTTTTTTTTTTTATTTCTGTTTCCTTTTGTATCTACAAAGGAAGTAAAAATAAGTGTTTGCCATCTGAAAGCCAGAAATAAATACCGTTTTAAAGATATTTTTAGCTGAAAACCTTAAAAAGAACGTAAAACGTTATCTTGGTAGGCTCGGCAGTAGATTTGCTCTTGCAAGCACTTTATTTCATTTTTAAAGACGGTCTGATATAGTGAATTTAGAATGATTGAGGATGTGAATAATAAAGGCTCAGAAAGCAAATAAAAAGAAAACAAGCTTATTTTCTAAACGATCTCCTGTAGGTTGCTTTTTATGGCGAACTTCAAATGCTTTTCAGAGTTTATTAGTACACGTGCAGCCTTTCTGGCTTAGAGAGTGGGAGAGTCAATGTTCAGTAGCAGGATACCCAGTGCAAGTTTGGTTAGTGTATTGAAAAATAAATAGTAGAATCCTAAACAAAGTTGCACAGCTTATCATTTAAGTAGGAGGGGAGAGGAAAAGTCTGATTTGGACCCTAGTTAAGAAGGTACTAGATCACATGCCTAATAAAGGCACAGTTGTAGGGTAGAGAATTGAACATTGTTTTCATACCTGTTATGTTGCATGCTGTTTCTTGGGGTTTGAGCCTGGCTGCTGACACACAGCCCTCCTTTCTGTCCTTCTCCCTTCTGTAGGGAGGTCTGGGCCACATCACATGATGCTTTTTCTGAAGAACTTTGAAATTACTGTGTTTCAGATGGCTTCCAGAAGTGATACGCTTCACTGATCCAGGACTGGGCTGTACAAAAGTAATTGCTGGAGCTGTGTGGAATGGTTGTTCTTTTAATGGCAAAAGATGTCTGTAAAACCAGTCTTGAAGGCAGCCACCTGTGTGCACTGTTGAGGCTTTGCAGGAGCTTCAAAACAGATGCTAGGTTTAATCATCTTCAAATGTACATCTACTTGAAACTTTTATTACAGTGCTCCTTTCAAGGTGAAAGTTGTTGTCAGTTGCTGTTTCCAACAGAATTATTCTGCTAGGTGAATGTATAACAACTTCATTAGGCAGTATTCAGCATGGTTATTAACAGAAAATTAATACCAAACAGATCAGAAGAGAACTTGCCTCTTCCTTCTTATAGGATCCCCTTCACCTTGCACTTCTGTTGAACAAATTCTGCAGACACAGGATACTGGCAGCCCTCTCCATCTCTGCCGACAGGCAGTAGCGAAGGTTTCTTGAGCCTTGGGAAACCTCAGCCATATCTTTTTCTTTTTTTTATCCCCCATGTGTGTTATGGTAAAAGGCTGAATGCGGAAGCTATAGTCTTGAGGTTTTTTTATGGGTTATTGCAAAATGCTTTTGATCTGCGACAAGGGGTTGGAGGGGAGGGGAAAGAGAAGGGACGTGGAGTAGATGTTGTGTGAGCCCTTTGAAACTGGACACCTATTATATGTTTGTCAGCAAGTCGGTGGGATGAAATGACCCAAGTGATCTGTTGGAGACCTGTGTCCGCTAAGCTGAGGAAAGCACGTACTCCTGTTATACGGTCACTGAACAAAGATGCTGTCCTGGGAGCTTTTTCCAGAGAAAGGTCTTTGGCATTCCAAGTTCAGGTTTCAAGAAAACCTGCTAATATTCTAATTCTGTGACAAATAAATTAAAAATAAACAGAACTTGCGATGTATTCACTGACTTTCAGAAAGTAGCATATATTTTGCTTCTTTCAGCTGAATTAGTCTGGGAGTCTGGATTTACATGCCTGGCTATGGGTACCTCTGAGTTACACAAATGGTATTCTCATAGTTACCTCATGCTGGTGGCAGTGTCTTGTGTTTCTCATGGCTTTGCATGTGCAATAATAACGCGTTGGTGAGATGGGAGTTGAGGTTTATCATGAGAAAAACTTGAATAAGGGGAGATTTATCAGCCCCTTGAAATAAGGGGTCAAGCATGTAACCACCTCATTCTCCACAGAATACTGCATGGCACTATCAGCATCTATTGTGTTTCAGGCTTAATTTAAAAATTAAACCTAGCTTGTCATTCTCCAGGGTCTTGAGAAAAATCTCTGAAACGTGATCTGAGTGGAAACAGATACACACTATGAACAGTTTTAGAGAGATATAAACTCTCCTCCATGCTGTTTTAGAGGACACCATGTTAAGACTGGTGTGATTGATTTCTTGTGGATGTTAGGAGAAATGAGTGGGAAGCTTTAGTGTATGGGGGCAGTATGTGGGAGCAAGAGGAGAAAAAAATGTAGATACCCAATTCTAAAAGCATAGTTTTCAGAAATGTAGGTGGTTTGGTGGGAGTTTCGAAGACTAAGGAAATTATGCTTTTGCTAATAATGATCTCTAGGCAACTAGAATGCTCTAATATAGTGCTTTTCTCACATTTACACTAATACTCCTCAGACTGATTTCTTTTGCTGAAAATAGGGAAGACATTTCATCTAACATTAGACATGAAATTTGTGCAAAATGGGCAGCAAGCCACGGTTCCAATACCATATTAAGTTTGAGAGCCTCTGCTTTTTCCTGTAGTGGATCCAAATTAGACATAAAGTGTGTATAAGGTCCAGGTTTCTGAAGGACTTGAAGTGCAGCTAGTGGGGGAAGAAGAGGATCTTCTGGCTTTGTCCATACCTCCTTTCATACCTGCATAAAGCTGTCCCCATACCCTTGTGCTCTAATCTGATGGTCTGCAGGCAGCTTGGGACACGCTGGCCTTGTATATCTGAAAAGAGAGAGGGAATTTGTCTGAGTACTTGAAGCTACTTTGTGCCTACATGCAGAGTGGTGTAGGCAGGCAGTGGGGAAGGTTGCTCAAACCTTGGGAGAACTCGTCTTCCCCATGGTGTGTGTATGTTTACCTTTTCATTCTTGTTTTAGATGTCTGAATATATGCATGATTTTGAGTTAACTGACAAAAGGTGAACTTTTCTCGCATGGCTGCCCCAAAAAGAAGAAGGAAGGCAGCTGAGGGACTTCATCTAAACTTGCAAGGGTTCCTCAGGAAAGAAGTGGCTACCTATAAGATGAAAAGTTGAATAAATAAGAAAGCATTTCTCATATGAAACACATTTGATATATTTCTCTTCCTTTGAAGAGGCCCCAGCTTAGCTTTTCCTAAATAGTCTTGTTGCAATTTCTTTGAAATTGGTATTTTCTACATAAGTCTGTTGATGATTTCTAATGCTTTATGAAAGGCTTTTAAATAAAAAATGAGAACATTTATCTTGAAGGACTTAGTGCTCAAGTTAAATGTTGATCAGAGTAAAGCTCCAAATGAGAAAAAAAAAATAGTCTTTAAATTGATTTTGGTTTAAAACGTGTAAGGGTATTCTGTGTGCCCCAGAGAGAGACGAGAGTGTCTGGGGCTTTGTTGCTGCTGGTTTTTTCCTTTTCATCTTTCTGAAAGAAATTTGAAAGGACTGGGGGAGGGACGAGTAGAAATACAATATCTCCATAGGCAGAACTTGAGTAGTTTAATAGGCTTTACTGAGATCCTAAAATGCCTTATTGTTTTTATTACATGACTCATTCTTTGTGGCACTCTGTGGTAATGTGTACAAAAGTGGGACTTTTCATCATACAAACTCGAGTCACCCAGGTTGTCTTGGTCTCTCAAGTCAATGTGAGGGGCTGATGATGATCCTCAGGAGATGCATATCTCTTAGACTAGTGAATGCTGAAGGCTCATAGGTCAAGTAGGTTCTTAACTTGGATCTCTTGGTTTTAATGTCTGTATTTAGGTGACAGGAACCTGGGCTGTAATGTATGTGTGTCTTACATATTTTGTACTTTGCCCATGTATTATGCAATGGGAACAATGACTGGCCAGTATTGCAAAGCATAAAAATTGGAATGAATGTTGTTGCTCAGATACATGCACTTAAAATAAAATTCTCATCAGAACAATATTAATGGGTTTAAATACCATTCAGTGTATTTTAATCCATTTTAAAATACAGCAACGTTAGTGAGGACTGTACAGTCATTGGTGTCCAGTTCGGTCCAGTTCTCCAGAGACTTGAGAGGTACAGGGATGAGCTCTTACTTCATCAGATAGATAGACTCTCCTATCTCTATTGATATGGATGTACTGAGCTTGGTGAATTTCAAAGCTTAAGCCTGCCTGTTCATGCTGGATAACATATTAAACAGTTTTTTGTTAAGAGCACTGAATAAAGTGTCACCATGTATATGGAAAATAAGAGTGTGAAATCTTAGTAAGTGCTAAATTAGGACCAGCTTTCCCCACACAAATACAGTTTTCCCCAGTGACTTAAATGGAATGGTAATGAAAAAGCATGGTAAAAAACTTTAGTGGTTAATGCTTAGGGAGGAGGACAGTGCAAAAACTTCAGACAAATGATCTTATAAGTGAGTTACATTTAAATGTCTGTATTACACCTGACTAGAAATAATGCTCTGCCTAAATAACCAGGGAAATAGCTGAAGAACTTGCACTGTGTGGCAGCAACAGAAATCCAGTAATAATGAATCAGCCCACAGCAACAGGGACCCTAGGAGTCAGGTTTAACTGGCACAGTGAAGTGTTTGGAGAATATGGATTTAAGGGGTTTTTTTAAGACATCCAGTTTACTTTTGAAGATAATTATTAACTACTCCCTTTGTGGTGCTACTGTTGAATTAAAGGGGGATTTTGGATGGGAAACTGAAGTACATTCAGTAAAGTGTGTGTGCAAAGTAATGGGAACTGAAGAACTCTTGCTTTCAAAATCTGCTCTATTGTCTGAATTTCATAAGCAATGGTTCAGGAAGCATTTGCACCTTGGCTAAGTAGTGTGGACTGCTATGTAGTTATATTACCTATGACTTGTTAATATTGCATATTAATGTATTATTGGTCCCAGAGGTGATTAGTTACAAAGATAAGATCTAGTCCATTTACTGTGCTGCCAGACCCTACAGACAAATTGTGCAGGATAGCTTTATTGATATCAGAATAGCTGGCAATTATTTGTAGTGAATGGGGCATGGTGACCCCAGTGTTTCCTCTGGAAGTGACTGGCATTGCAGAGGGAGAGTAGAGCTTTTACACTGGGACTGTGAGTTCACAGCGACCTGTTATACCTACTGTGTTCTTGGGGACTTTCTCTCCTTCCCAACCTTACAGCGTATACCAAACCAGTAACATATCCGTGCCTGCTTTCGTGAAGTGGTAAGGAACTGTCACATTAGTCAGATGTACTCTGCCAAGTCCCACATATCCATGTGTGCTGTATCCCCATTAGTATTATGTATGTATAAACTTCACTGAGCTGAGAAGCAGGTCTTTATCTGAGTTTGAGTACGTTGTACCTTAACAGTTGGTGTCAGAGAGCAGCAAGAGCAGGACTGCTACAAAAGGGCTGAGGCAGGAGCTGAAAGCAGCCCCAGCAGAGACTTACCAACCAGGACACTGGTCTGACCATCAGAACCAGGCTCTACCTGCTGTCCCTGACCCAGTGAACAAGGAACCTGGTCCCTCTCAGAAGTCCAGTCAGGGGTGAAAGGATCCAGAGCCAGGACTGTGATGTAGCTCAAAGCAGCTACAGTCTCCTGTAGGCCTGCTCAGAAGACAGGGCTGTAGACAGGCATGTGAGTGGCATAGCTTAAATAAGGACTGAAGGATTTACGAGCAGCTCTTGAGCCCATGGTAGAGGTCCTGGCTGAGGCTGGTCAGGGCCAGTGAAGTTTACCAGTGCCTTCAAGCCCTGACAAATGGCTCCAAATTGTGACCTTACTTTTCCTTGGGTATTTTACCAACTTTGATGTCAACAATCTGTTTTAAAACAAATTAGATAAACCCAAACCCACAAACAGTATTGGTTTTTGCATGCAAAAGTGAGATTCAGGAGCAGTTGTTTAGACCTGTAAATATCAAATGGAGGTTTCATTCTTGTTGGGTTTTTTTCTTGGTACATCAGCCTAGTCTTTATGCTGGTTGAAGGCATTATTTTATCTTTGGATGTTTTGAGATAAAAATTAAAGCTACTTGTGTCTATTGTTGCAGTGATCCAAGTAGACATAGAATCATAGAATCATAGAATCATTAGGGTTGGAAAGGACCTTAAGATCATCCAGTTCCAACCCCCCTGCCAT
>JBCJKH010015162.1:0-11313 GCA_039877255.1 Loriculus beryllinus | reverse complement strand
ATGAGGTTGGCATCAGCCCACCTCACAAGCGTGTCAAGGTCCCTCTGGATGGCATTCCTTCCCTCCAGCGTATCCACGGAGCCACACAGCTTGGTGTCATCTGCAAACTTGCTGAGGGCTCACTCAGTCCCACTGTCCGTGAGGGACACCACTCGTTACTGGTCTCCAGCTGGATATTGAGCCATTGGCCACAACTCTGCGTGAACTTTTATGTGGAAAAGCATACAATTCTCAAAGCGTATGAAGTTCAATTCATTTATGGCTAATCAAATATACAAATCCTAACACCACAGGGTCTGCTAGAATGTCAGGTAAGCCAAGAGTCTGGAAGCCCTGAAGTTTCCTCTCTAGAATTGCCTACATGGATGCACTGACCCAAAGTCACAATTTTTGAGAAGTCCTGAATTTGCTAGGTGAAGCTAAGGCAGATGGAAGCATTCTGGTAAATATTTTTTCCTCATCCTTTTCCCCAGTCCAGAACCTCCCGCTGTAATGCATTTTGAAAGCTTTGTTGTGGACCTGATGTGAGCTAAACTAAGTTTAAAAACCATTACCATTACTTCATGAGAATTAAAACCTCTGTGTTTCCAGTTCTCTTCGAACTTAGCTGTTGCAGTCAACAAGGTAAAGCCATCTGGTCTTAAAGGAATGGGAAATGTTTTTGTATTAGCTAAATGACTAAGGCAGGAAAAAAAGGCAGATATCATAGTTTCCAAAATCTGTAATTCTCTTTTCCTAATGTTCAAGCTTTCTTTTACGCAGATAGCCTTTTTCCAAATATTCAACGCATCTGAACTGTCTGAATAAGTACAGGCAAAAAGTGCTCCCTAAAACTTGACAGGGTGTTTTGTGGGTGTTTTGGGTTTTGTTTGGTTGGTTGGTTTGGTTTTTGGTTTGGTTTGGGTTGGGTTGGGTTTTTTCCCCTTCATTTAAAGGGTATCATGGGCTCTATGACTGTGGAGTTGCCTGAATACAAGCGCATGAATGTTGCCCATTCTTGGGCAAATTCCTTTGTCATACAATACAGCAATTTCAGAATTTAATTTGCTGCATGCATGAATTTCCACATTCAGAACAGCTTTCTGGACTGATAAACCAGGCCTGCTACTTGAAAGTAATCATTATAGTTGATGCAGTTTCATCTTCTGAGTTTGCTTTGAAATTAATCTTCTCTCTCTGAAGACCCAGTGGGTCAGGTTCACTTTGCAGTACTCTTTTTTACGTTGTTGGAAGGTGGTTGACACTGGTGTTAACTCAGTAATCAATCAATCTCTTCCTGCTACAACATATTTTTAAGTGAAAGAGTGTGTCAGAAGGATGAAAATATTTTACCTCCTAGCTGAAGGTGATAAAAACTGGGATGTGATGGATGAGGGGTAGCTAGAAAAGGAAACTTCAAGATGTATTTTGTTTACCTTGGTGTTATGAAGTAAAATTGCTCTGAAGTAACTTAGCACTTAGCCTGGGTCTTGCTGACAATCGTTGAGTTCCTGTAACGAATATAGTGGTGACAGGTTTTTCTCACTGAGTTATTAGTAAGCCATTATGGGTAGGATTTTTTGAGCATGACCTTTCTTATCTACTAGTTAAACATATAAGGCAATTGTCTTGTACCTCACTAGTCAATAGAAAGAGTGAGCACTTCTTTAGATCAGGGGTGCCAGGATGGGTGAGATGAGTTGCTAAAAAGGTCAACTTCAATCATACATATTCAAGAGAATAGTTGCACACAATAGATAATGAAAGCTCTTAAACTAACCATGTACTTAAACGCTTTTCTGACTGGGAGATTTGCCTTCAGTCTGAAGTTGTTAGTAGCTTAATTTTACATGAGGCATTAGCAGTCAAAACAGTGTTGCTATCTCTACTCCATTGCTATTGAAAAACTAATAAGATTGGAGGAGTTTGGAAAAGAAATCCTTCATTTTGGCCTGGAGTGGATGCCAACTAGCACATCACACCATGGCACACCAAATAGTCTTCCAGGATTCAGGAGGGTGAGATTTTTATCTACAGTTCTAATCTTTTTCTTTTGTTACTCATGAAAGCAGTATGATCTTCTCAGAGCACTAATGGCACAGACCTGTCAAATGCCTGTATTAACTCAGACATCACGATGGGTGTCTCTTTGCTAACACTTCCTACTCATGCTGGACGTGTCTGTGCAGCACCGCACTGTGGCTCTTCTCTGGCGCCCCAGCCTCTGGCTCAGCCAGCCCCATGCACTTGATGCTGTAGTGAACCATGGAGGGTTTAGGTGGGCCCTTGCTCTAAAGGGGTCCCTCCCTGCTGGAGGACACCTCTCAGGATCAAGGCTCCTTCCCCAGATCCAATGGCACTGTCTCGTGATCAAAGGCATTCTTGAAAGGTCTGCTAAAATTAACCCTGATCAGAGTCTTTAGCCTACAGATCAGCTAAATCTTCATTATTTCCTTTGGAATTTCACTTTATAGTTCTGTTATATGGTATGGTGGATGTCTCATTGCGAAGTAAAAAGATTATTCACTGAGAAGCTTAACAAAACAGAACTGAATTGCCATTGTAGTCACGACATGCCTTTAATTGTCACTGATGTAGCAAATGTTCCGCATGGGGAGGCAACTGGTAAAGATGCAGCCCTCCATCCTTCTCAAATTTTGGTATCTATAACAAGAAGTAAAGCAAATACTGCTTTGCATATCATTATATCAGAAAAAAAAGACCAGCAAAAAACAACAATGCTCATACATTGGCATCTGACACTGAATTAAAATAAATAATCTGTAGATATCAAGGACAAATCTTACACGGTCTGTTGGGAAGTTAGATCATTCTGAAGTATTTGGTGGGAACAGAAAATTGGTGATAAAATTCTTTTGGATTTTGGAATTTATCTTGAGACAGAATGCAGATGTTTGAACTTTTTTTGGTTTTGGTCTCCATTGTTTCTGCAGTCTCTGAGGGCAGTTCCCTTTAACTTTTGAAGCCCCGTTCCTGAGTACCAAGAGCAAAAGGACTAAATGTCATTTAAAAGTAATGTAGCAATACTTGCCAACAGCATGGCTTTAGCAGATTCTGAGAGAGGAATGTGGGAGCAGTCATGGCCTTAAAAAGCAACAATAGGTTTTAGCAACTGGAGAATCTGCAAAAATATTTGAGCTGTGCGTGATCCCTTCTTGTTATGTTGAGTTTTTGCTGTCATGATTTTTTAGACTTTTTTTTTTTTTCTTGAGAAACCTCACAAGAGATGTTCAAGAAAAAGAAATTATTAAAATATTTGCTTAAGAGCTGCCTGGAAGACCACTCCCTTGCCATAGTTATAATTTTCTTTTCTGCTTTTCCTGGCTGTTTTATCTATCTTAATGTAGTTTTGTTCACAGAGTATAGAATTTTGTGCCAAATTTATAATTCACATATCATTTGCTGTTATAATGGTGCAATGTGTTTTTCTTTCTAAAAGTATTATCTGAAATGACCTCTCCGCAAAAGCGTGTATCAAAGTTAAGGAGGTCGTGCTTTCAAAGTGCTACCATAAGCAGAGCTAAAAAACTGGAAGGAGTTTATTTCCATTGCAAGAACCTGTCCTGTTCTCATTGCATTAAGAAATAATAGGTTTTCAGTGAAAACATTTCTCAGATTCAGAATTCAGTTTTAGAGTAGGAGGATTAGTATTTATATGCACTCAGTTTTAAGCAGTCATGGAATCCTCAACTGTGCCTTAACCAGAGTGAACACCCAGATCTCCATTCAGGGAACACTCTTGCTTTCCCCAGTGAAGAGAAGGAGCAGAGTGGACTGGTAAATTCCTGCATCTGGGTCACATTCTGAAAGGCTTTTTATTCCCAGCACTTAATGACTTTATGCCTTTAAAACTAAGGTCCTGAGGTCTTCCATTATTTGAATCATCACAGCTGGGAGTTGAGGAAAAGTAAGGTATTTTGCTTTTCCTACAATAAGCCAATTTAAGTCGTGTCCTGTGCTAATAGTTCTATGTCAGGTTATCAAAACAAGCTTCACTTTGATAATTTTCACGAATCATTTCAAAAAACAAAAATATATTATTAAAATTTCAATTTTCATGTATAAAGCTCTTGGTTTCTGAGGTGTTTAGGTATGTATTTTGTCAGCCAGACATGGTGTTTCTGCTGTCCTGGTGTTAAGTTTCAGGAGAAAAGAAACCAGGTTTTTCATTATGATAGAAGTCAGGCTAATGCACTAATCTTTAAGTGATGTTTTCAATTTTATTACCCTTATTAAAGGCTCACTGAGGAAGAACATTACAGAAATGCTAAGAAAGGCATAATAGATTTCAGTTGTTTTTTCATACCATGAAAAGTGCAATAGTAATGTAAATCAACCCGGATATTTTCTATGACTTACAATTTCCAGGTGCTGTGAGCATTCTTTAATTTGAAGTTGGTATTAATGTAGGAGATTAAGATGGCATTAAGATTAATGGAGTGTTAATTAATTAATTAAGATTAATTGACATTAAGTAGGAGAAGAGATGAATAGTAGTTTGGTTGGATAGTAATTAGTTAGCTGAGGTAAAATCACAAAGTGAAAAATGCTCATCGACATTAGCTCTCAGGGAAATGACAAGTACCTTTTTTTGCTGGCGCAACTGAATTCTAAAGAAAATCCTTATGCAGCCTAAACTTCCTGTTCTGCTCCACTTACACAGAGTGTTTTAAACACTGCTGATCCCCTTTTTCTTCCTTGTGGAAGTAAGTGAGAATATTCCTTCTGCTGTTGCTTCTTAAGGAATAATCACTTACTATCCTGCCAAAGAGTGGGGGGAATCTTTTCATTTGGAAAAGTCATTTTCTCTGGGGTAAAGGAAAGATTAAATAGGCAGTAACAGCTCCTTTGTATGCTTCTCAAAGTAGGAAAAGATCATAGGTCTGCTTATTTCATTTGCCTTTCAGAAGTTGAGGAAAATGTCAAACCATTCTCTTGTCTCAGAAGAGCTAGAGAGGGTGGCTCAGGAACAGTTGCCATCTCTTCTTAGGAACTGGGAAACTGTAGCCATCAGGGACCCATTGTGTCAAAACAAGTCTTTCTTTTTCTTTGCTGTTGTTGTCTGGTGTCAAAAAATTTATGCGTGTGTGAAAATGTAAAAAAATATATATGAATATACCAAGCTGAAAAATCTGGTTAAAAATGTGCAATGAAGAAAGCATGGGTACTATGCTCTTGCAGAGCTAAGGACTGCCAGCTGCCAAATTTGAGAGATTTACTGATTTGGCTGTCATCGAACAGCAAATGTCATCTTGTGCGTAACTGCTTGGACATAAAGTCCCACTGACTGTGGTGTGGGCTGGCGAGAGGTGAAAGAAGTACTTACCACTGTCTGTAAATAATACTGATAGCTTCATCCTTCTGTGTTAACTGGAGTGTACAACTTCCTAAGTGATTTTAAAGAGCCAATCCTTCTGTCCGCTTTATAAGACAACAATAGCAGATGTTAAAAAACTTAAGGTATAAATCAGCTTTGTAGAAACAGACCTAACCTGACTTGGGATAAATTGCGTCTTCTGTCATTTGGCCTTAATTTAGGTGCTCAGGTGAGGCTTGGTGCCAGTTTTAAGAGTAGCATGACCCTATCAGTAGGACTGAGAGTACCTTGCAAAGACTTTACTAACAGAGCTAAATGTGAATTAATGGTATAGCACTGATATTAATGATAAATATTAGTTATTTTTTGTTATTAGTTATAAATTTGAAACTACACAGTTTGTGCAGAAGTTGATTCTTACGGAAATCTTCACATAGGTTGGGCAGGAAAAGTAAAACACAAAATGTAACAGTACCTTTTTGTGCAAGTTTGAAGAATTGACCTGATCAGTCACATGTTCATTTTCCATTTGCATTTCCAAGGTCAGGCAGCACAGGTCTAGCATAACCATGGTAGAAGAATTAAAAACAAGGAGATGCTTTTTGGTCTCTCCTTGCTTCACTCTTGACAGTACAGCTGTGTGTCTTCTCCGCTTAGGGCACATTGTAGAGTGGGAGTAACTTTTATAGAGGTTCATGAATGCCATGACTGCAGGTATATCTGCCTTTCTGCCTCCTGCTGTGCTCTCTTTGTCCACACAGAGAGACTGAGCCATATCAGAGAGCATCCTTTGGTGCTGAGTTTCAGTCATCAGTGCTGTTGGGTTATCACCAATATCTCTGATGCAGTTTAGGTCCAGACTAGCTTTCTTAATCAGTTCCTGAGTATGGCATTAGTACAAGCCAGGGATTATTCATGGCAGACCATTTGGATGTGTCCACTCTGCAAAGAGAGACAGTCTAGTAGTATGGATTAAGGCTGTTCCCTGCCAGCTGGGTTGCTGCCAGCCCACGAGCCCAGGCACGTGTACTTTGTGAATATAAATTTCAGCCTCTGGTTATGGGCTTGAGGTTTTCCATATCCTGAACTGAAATCACACTACTCCTTAGTTCTCGCCCTGAGCAAGAGAACCTTTTGGTCAACTGCCCTTACTAGCAGTGATAAGACACAGTATTGGGATCATCATGGGACTGCTGAAGCTTAGCAGGTGGCTGAGCTAAGGTAACTAACCATACCTGTGCTCTTTCACTGGCAAGTGCTTTCTACATACAGTCATTTAAACTTTCATCACATTCAGAAGCTAGCACATCTTTTGTTAGCTGCAATTTAACAGTGATAACACAGTAACTACACTGCTGTTGATGTGCTGTCACTTGTTCAGCTTCATAAACTTGATTACATACATGCTCCTTGATTCTGGAGATGTATGTCTTTGTGTGCTTAGCTGCTGGAGGCTGCAGCTGTGCCACCAGACCATGGTCATATCTTGGCTCCCTTCCAAGGATGCTGGGGCATGGTTTGTCTGCACACCTGCCCCCTCCCTGCAAAGAAAGCAAGGAGGCTGCATCAGATAGAGCGTTTGTAAGACCTGCAGTTTCTCCATCAGCACTGTCTGAGTGGGGTGGGTGCTGTGGTGTGTTCCATTAAGTGTAGGGACAACCTTGAGGGTCACACACTTTCTGATAGATTTTTATAAAAACAAGCATCTGTCATTGATGTACATGAAGCTGTGCTTGCTCTTCAGTAAGGATTGGCTCCTGCTTTAGGGACAGTGGGATCTGTCTCTACCAGCTCTCTCAAACCTTCCTAAAGATCTTCAGAATGCAGTGCTGTACAAACAGGAGCAGATGGGAAATGTTCACTATCACAGGAGCAAGATGAGGTTAGCTCTTAACCCACTTGGGAAACACTCCAACTTGTAAAAGACTCTGTAACTACATGGCGCTCTTTATGCTCAGACCGGGTTGGAACCTTCATATGGAAACTTGTTGAATATGTAGCAAATTAACACAGGTAACAACTTGTTACAATGTGTTGCAAGTTTCACAAGGTGGTTTTGTTTTGTTTGGGTTGTGTTTGCTAATGCCTTAGCAGGGCACCAGAGGAAGTTTGCGGGCTGCTCAAGCTCACCCTTGAGTATAGGGTAACTGCCTGAGTGGGAAGTGAGTGGCACAGGAGGAGGTTGCAAGGTCTTCATCCTGGCCATAGCCTTTTTTCCCTGCTTCTCAGCCTGTAACAACTGGGTATTCTCATTCTGTTAATGTTATTTCCATAATGAACTGTTCTAAATGTATAGTATCTTTCTCTTAAACTGGCTTTGCATTGCAGATATGAATATGCGTGTGAACACACACATCTTCTTTCAAATTTTACGTTAATGCTCTCACAGCTTCTGCAGAACCCCAGCTGTATCTGTGTGCAACACTGGTTTCCTCTGCATTGTTGTACTGGGGAGGCTGAGTCCAAGATTTAGAAAACAGGTCTAGATCTGACACAGCATAAAACCCCACAGGATAGCTTAGATGAATGATTCTTGGCTTGTAGAGTCTGAAAATCTATGGTAGCTCTCAGCAGAGCCAATAAATTCTCCATCCTTGGCCTTAGGTAATAACACCATGCTAGGTAAATGCTCTCTGGAGCTTACTCTCTATCTAGAAGGTACTGTCTATACAAAGAAAAGTCTGTGAGAAGGTGTGTAGGATCACTGAGAGTGAAGGAGCAGATTCTGAGTGTGTCTCCATGAGGACAAATGCCAAGTGATTTAGTATGCTTATTAATTCAAACTGGAATGACCCAATCTAGTGGTAAGGTCAGTTGGAAATAAATACTCAGTGTAATTTTTTACCTTCAAAATGTGGGTCCTAAATTATGAAACAAGATGCTTGTTACCACATGGTTTTATCCTGATTAATAATAATAATGTATTTTCTTCAACAGCAGTGTGCTACAAGCTGGCCTTTCGAGCATTTTGTTACAAAATATTTTCCTGTATCTACTTCAAGCATAATTGTGCTGATTTTATGCCAGCATAATGTGAAATTGAGCAGCTGTAGGTAGAACAGCTATTTTGATGGATAGAAGACTATCAAAAGTTTTTTGTGCATCTTGTGCTAGTAAAGGCAAAGTTTTTTTTTAAGTAGGTTTTCATGGGGGTTTTTTGTTTGTTTTGTTGTGGGTTTTTTTTGTTTGTTTTGGGGGGTGGGGAAGGTTATTTGTTTGTTAATTTATTTTTTTATTATCGTTTTTATTTGGGGGTTGCAAAAGCAGTCTGTGGTGTTGTCTTGAACAGGTCTGTATGGCTGGCCCAGGGCTACATTATGCAGCAAAATAGGTGGTGAGAGGCTGTGCTGTTTGGTGACAGAATTGTTTTGGAGCAGGACAAAGTCATTCCTCTGTGCTAAGTCCTACCTGGGGTGCAGCCTGGACAGCAGTTTTCTAGAGTTGTCTCAAGTAATTCAGCACAGGCAGGTTAAAAGGGAACACACAGTTTACAAAAGGTGATAATTTTTAAAATCATGCTGCATCGGAAATACCGTATGTGCTCATTATGCAAAGAGGTATTAAGAAGAAGTTAAATGACAGTCCTTTTCCTGCCTTATCCCTCTGATTTATTGTTATATTCTTTTGTGATATTAGTAAGTGTTCAGTTTCTCCTTTGTACAGCAGTTGGTTACCTTTTGTACAAGTCCTGCAGGGCTGAAGGGGCAGAAGGGTGAGTAGTTACCACAAAGCAGTAGGACCAGAGAAAAGCACTGAAGAAAAATAGGAAAACATGGTTAGGAATGGTGACAACTGAGCTGAATGTGTGCCATTACAACTTTCTGCTCAGCTCACTCCTGAGTCCCAAGGGTGGAGATGAGCATCTCTAAAAGGAAGGGCACTGGGTTGAGCTGAGGGCTGCAGCTACAGACCTACTCTGACAGCTCTCCTTTGGGAGAGGAGCTCTGTGTCTCTTGCAGGGGCAGTGTGGTGGGATGGATGGTTAGCTCATTGCTGAGTTCAGTAACATTCATCATATAATAGTTCCTCTTGCAAAAAGTGTAAGGCACATTTAAATTGGTTGTGTGAGGTGATAAAGTTGAAACAATTAGCTAGTCTGGAACATATTCCTGCTATCTTCTCCAGTGAGATAAATGAGCTGGGTCAGTGCCTCTTCCCTCTCCTTTCCTGTTCTTTCTGCCCCTCCTGCTCTCTCTCTCTCCCCTAAGTTTCCGAGAAAGTTTTTATATAGCTAATCTAAGGTTTTAGAAACTGTTTATCTTGCACAGTCTGAAATGCTTCTTATCCTCTCATCCATGGTACAGTGAAAAAACAAGTAGGTGCATTTTATAAAGGCATCTTTATCAGGAGGCGTGATGAGTGACTCCTAGAATTACTTCTATAACTACCAGACAAATTGAAAATAAATGAGAACTTGAGACATGTGGTCACACTCTAATAGTTGGCATCTTCGTCTTTTACCTTAGATTTTAAAGCTTGGATATGAGAGTTTACTCCTCTCTTATGCAACTATTTGCATAAAGCAGCTAATATAAGTAGAACTTGTTGATTCTCATCGGGAGCAATGCTAGGAAACAATATAAGTGCTAGGAAACACTATAAAAATACCCCAAAACAAGCCCCTGGGGCTTTCTAGGTTGGTAGAAATTCTTTATTGTTTTGGAATACTGTACCATAAACTTGGTCCTCACATGTAGACATGTCAGATGTCAGAAATTAATGTTTCAATGTGCTTTTAAAGACTGCATATTGTTTTATTGTGTGCTTTTTTGCACATTCATAGAAGACTATATGGGAAGGAAAGAGTGAAATTAATTTCCAGAGAAAAGTGTTTCAGGATACCGGGCATTTTTCCACTGAACTTCTCTGTGGAAATCTGGAAAAAGTGTTATTTCAGTCCTCTACAAGAAAATAGTGCTCTAACTGTACTTCTCTTTCCCACCATCAGTAAACTTGAGAAAATTCTTCTATAATTATTAACTAGTAGAAAAAAAAAAAAAAAAAGAGTCTATTTTGGAAAGCATTTTAGGAGATTATTTGTTTTTAAACATAGTGCTCTTCGAAATGTGAACCGTGAATGGTATTTGTACTGTTGTCTTCTGGTTTGCTTTCAGATAGAAGGCAGTTTCAGCCTTTTGGAAAAGATGGGGGAGGAGGACAGCATTAACTGTATCATTGCCATCTTTGCATTTGTCTTTTTCATGCTTCTCTGTGTAGTCTGCTGCAATGTGAATGGCTTCTGTATAGATGATAGAAGTCTCTAATGGACTTGAAAGAGCCCTGGCTCTTTTCCTGTTCTGGGTTATAGGTGGGTTTTTTTTGAGAGAAGACAGGAAAAATCAGGGAAGTCTAAGGTTGTGTTAGCTTATATTGTTTCTAATATTCTGTTAGTTACATAATACCACAAAGCATTGCAAGTCTAAGTTTCACACATTCACGTTCTCTGTACTGCAGGGGAAAAACCCAAACCAAAACATGATTCTACTGCAAATCTGCCACTCCTGTTTGTGGGACTTCACATCCCCAGTAACTGGACTCATTCGGACAATATTCAGGGTGAATTTTTGCAGTGCTGGAAATTGTTCTTTTAGAAGTTGGTACCAAATTAGTTGAAAACCAGTAGTAGTATAATTAAAAAACGCACCCGACTTGCTTGTTTTGTAATAGCACAGGCTGTGCCCAGTTCCTAGGGGAAAAGGCTCTCGCAGCAGCTGAGGAATGCAGCCTGTGATCTCCTTCTTCCCAGGGATGCTCCACCCAACCTCATCGCTATAAATGGCAATTAGACTTCAGGGAATTACAGCAGGCAACGAGCTAAGCAAAGGCGGGTTCATCTACAACTGACATTTTCACTGTTGAGCATGCAATTAGTTAAAATGAAGAAGAACCTTGAGCATCACTAGGGCTTCAGCTTCATCTGCAGCATGGTCTGAACTCTGTAAGGGTTGGTTAGTGCAGTGGAGGTAGCTGTATTTGAACTTGGTCAGTCACTTGTT